>JAQIWE010004738.1:0-10503 GCA_034698565.1 Campodea plusiochaeta
CTCGTCCGGAGAATATCTTACTCGTGCTATAATACTGTAAAACCTTACTTTCCGGCCTAGTGTCGTAAATTACTATTTCAGTACCGGTACAGTATGTTATGAAAATAATTTTTTAGGAGAATTAACAGGTTACTAAAATAATCCTGTAGAGCTAATACTGTATAAACACTGATTAGTATCAGACCTGTTGAATAATTTCAACTGCATCCTGCAATTGACATTCTGATAGATATAAAGTCAATTCACTTTTGATGTATGGGTTATTTTTAGGGCCAATCACCACTTTCATCACTTTGAGTTGTCCCTTCCACTGAGGTCCTAAAACATGCATACATGTTGTGGGAAAAGGGGACAGGCACAACTGTAACCATTTCGGAAATAGAATGAGAAAATGATCACAATTTTTTAAAATAAAACGAGGGAAAAGGTGCCAAGCTCAAATTTCTCTCATTAACATTTTAAAATAAAATGAGGAAAAACGGGCCAAGCACCATTATTTATAGTCACTTGGCACCTTTTCCCACATTAAACTTGTAAAAGTCAATGGTGCTTGGGTCCTTTTTCACTTTATTTAACTTATCACTTATTCGTAAGATTACAGAATTACTATAAAATAAAATTTTGTGATACTATTTAATTTCATTAGTATTATATTTTACAACTAAAAATTGAGTTTAAAGTGGTTTTGAAGCTCATCTAAATGAGAAATGACTTGTAAAAGTGAAAAAGTAGCAATACGGTAACTATCATAAATTGAAAAAGAGCAGTCTGATAGTCCAGTGGTACGTGAAGTGAATGAAAAGTCGATCTACTGGGCGATTATATTGTTTGTGAGTTATAATCGATTATTAAATCAATATTCAAAATTGAATTACTTTATTTTCATTTTTAATAATTTAATAATCAATTTCCGATTACCGTTA
This sequence comes from Campodea plusiochaeta, assembly GCA_034698565.1. Lineage (NCBI taxonomy): Eukaryota > Metazoa > Arthropoda > Diplura > Rhabdura > Campodeidae > Campodea > Campodea plusiochaeta. The sequence continues at coordinate 924 of JAQIWE010004738.1, forward strand.
ATCGAAACCAATTGATCTCAAAAAATGAAAGTGTTTAGATATTCCAATTACGAACCTGAACAGTAATTGCGATGATCTAAAAATCAATTTTACAATTAGTTAAAAAATTGAATCAAAAACAATTACGTGAACGGGAGCAGTAATTGTGACTCCTTAATGGATTTACGATTAATTGAGAAATTTGCATCAAAAACGATTGCTAACTGAACGTGTTTAGTCATTTCAATATGCACGATCATAATAATTGCTGATTATTTGAATTAGTATGTGACGTATTCATAGTCTTAAATATAGACAATTAGACAAGGTTCACTACACAGACCTACTACGTATCTTATGTATGTCAATAAACATCGTTCCTTCCATAAAGGAAGGGAAATGGCAACACGATGATGAGTCTGTTAATAATTCAAGGCTATGCTGATGTAGTGACGTGTCAGTGCAGATGTGGACCAATAACATTGAATTTAGTAATGATGTCGCGTCTTTTAATCTTTGCGATAACGCTGACGTGTCAGTGATGATGTGGACCAATAAAATTTAATTTAGTAGTGATGATATGACTTTACATACTTTGTGCCTAACTGTTTTTCCCATTAATAAGTGAAAAAAGTTACCTCATAGTGTTATTTAAAATCCTGATTATGCAGTTAAATAACAAAAAAGTTTGTGGAAAAAGGGGCCAAGTGCCACATACATAGGTAAAACATAAAATATTTTATATTTTCAATGGTCATGTTAATTAGGCTCAAAAAGATACACAATTCTTCCAAATTATATTGATTTTGAACAAAAACAGGTTTAGTAAAGTTAGAACTAGTGAAGTCAGTTCAGTTTTTTGACTCTCCTTAACAGTTTGCATTTTGGTGCTTGGCCCCTTTTCCCTCTACAGGGGCAATATTTATTATACTTATTCAAGTTAATTATAGTACAATATCAGCTTTGAAGCTTCACAAATAAAGTTTTAAATTCAGATGGGAAACCGGAAATAGACTACTATTATTATAAGTAGAAAATGGTTGTCATTTTGAAGAAAATTATAAACTTTTTTAGATCTAGAACAAAATCTCTTCTTACACTCCTCTTCTTACTTCTTACTCTTTGTACATTCAGTCTTGCAATTCCATTTATCAGGGTTATTACAATTTTCCCCTGCCCAAAGGGTCGGGCCCACCATACATAACCCACTAGAAAAGCCCACCCCAGGTTTTTTATACTTTTCATTGATTTTATCATCAGAACTATAAAAAAAACTTTTTTTGTACCTTCTGTTTTTACATTTTGATAAATTGTCAGGAATTATTTTGTTTCATCAACACTTCAACTATCTGGAAGTTTCCTCGTAATTTGTAAACGTAACAAAAAGAAAACAAAATCACCTATTTTATGAGTTTATGACTTATGAAAATCTGAACATGGAAGAAAAAGATATTTCAATTGCCCTTACTTTAAAAATATATATATATATATATTTAACCTGAAAAATTGCTTCAAAATAATAAAACCCTGCCATTAATATCAAATATGTGTAGCCTATTTAAGTACCGTACATATTTATTGGAAAAAAAGGTGTATATCAAGAGTGAAATAACTTTATAATCACACTGTAAATATATTACAGTAATATTACCATTATATTTTGTTGTTAACAATTCCAGATCTCAGCTAATGAATAATATTTCTTTCAGACTATCAATATTGTACTATACTCCATTTAGCTGACTCTTATACTTTACAAGGCAGTAAGAAAGGTGACAATTTTTGCATTATTTTGTCAGCATTTGCATTGACTGATACTTCTTACTGTAGCAAGCATTCAGTTCTGCACTTTAGTTCATAAATGTTAGTAAAGACTTGACAAAATATTATTGATTTCATAAATTTAGCAAAACATCTAGAAAGTATTTTTTTTAATATTTGATTGCATCTCTATAGGTCAGGTAGTCTACAGAGATAAGGTATTTTAGTATTTGTTTTGAAAGTTATTCTTTCAATTGTTTTATTATTATTTTTGTGAATTGAGTTTGCTTGAGTACCATTATAATATATTTTGAGTTTGTTTTTGTTACTTTATTTCAGTCCTAGTAAAGGTGGCAGTCGTTTAGAAATCTTTACAAATGTGAAATCTCAAGTGACTCAAATGAGCACTTGGCTAGGAGGTGCAATGAAACGAGGTGAAGGTGAGACAGGAATTCCATCGGATGTAAAAGGAGAATCAAAACCTGAATCTCCTACTTCGGAAAAATCAGAGAAAGGGTCTCCTGAAGAACAACAGAAGGATGATGATGATTCTAGGTACCGGTAAATGTCTGTTTTAAGTCTGTCTTGCAATCGTGTGTAGTTTAGGCTCTCTCACACTTGCATGCAAGCTTTTGGTGTTGCTGTTATGCACAGTCAGCACAAACATATTTAGGCCAGTTTACTGTCAAAGCATGCTGGAAAATCTAAAAAGAATGTCACTGAAACAGCTTCATAACAAGGCTTCTAATGATCTTAGTGATTTTGTAATACTATAATGAAAATTTAAAGCTGTAGTTGAAATTTACTACATAGAAAACTTCAATTAAAAATATATTTAATGCAATGGACTGCAAGTTTTCTTACAATTATCAAATGAAAGAATGGGTTTTTCCTACATATGGGAACAGTTTACACTGACCTAGGTTTCGAAGTTCAATGGGACTTCATCATCAGAGAGAAAAAGAAACGAAAGAAAGACCAACAATAAATGACTTTAGGAAAAGGTTTAAAGGACATTTTTAGCTCACCTTGGGAGAGGTTTGATGTCAAACCTCTCCCAAGGTGAGTTAAAAATGTCCTTTAAATCTTTTCCTAATACCATGCTACCTTCCAAACAAACAACCCTTTCTTTTAGAACAATAAATGACAAAATATAACAACAATGGAATAACAATTGATAAAAATAGCAATGAGCAACAACCTATATTTTGTCATTTATTGTTGGTCTTTTCTTGTTTCTTCATCTTTTTCTACTCAGATAATGAAGTCCTATTGAACTCCGAAACCTAGATCAGTGTAAACTGTTCCAATATGCAGGAAAAACCCATTCTTTCGTTTGATAAAAATATATTTAATGTACTCTACTAGTATTCAACATAAAAAATTCAGTGACCCCTAAATGTAAGATAATTAAAATATTAGTTTAGGCAGTACCAGTTCAGTACTGACACTGACTGTAAGAAACCAAACATTTTTTTGATCGCAACATCTTGAAAGGAACTCTGCTTATATGAAATTAAATTCACTGATGTATAAAAATTATTTCAATAATTAGAAGATGAAAGTTTGTAATAATTGCTTAAATGGACTAACTTTTCTTTATTTACTGTAGACCTAAATCAACTCTGCTTACAGATTTTAAACAAAGCTTTTAAAAATAAATTTAATGCATTGCCAATAACATTTATGGTGTGCAGTAAGCAGTATACAATATAAAGTTTAACCACCTTGACTGTTGATAATGAAAAACATTTTTTATTGTACAGTATTATTATGAAGGTTGAATGAGTCATAGAAGCAGGTGTTTCTACAGTTCCTATATTTGTTACAATTTACAATGGAAAATATACACAGAAACTTGTGAGTGTGATCAAACAATTTTGTGATCAGTGAACTTTTTTTTTAAATCATTAAATGTATTGAAAAAGTTTTTCTTTGATACAAGGACATAACTGAAAGAAAGGAGTGACTCAAAATAATTTATCATTGTCTAATATGTTTCATTTCAAGTTGTGAGTAAATTACTATTCATAAATTATTATGAATGTGCAAGACAGTTAAATCTCTTAATTTAATAATGCAAATATTTGGCTTTTAGAGTAATTTCAAGTATTTGCATTGTGAGATTTACCTATCTGAAAACTGAAATAATTGATAATTCATCTTCAATATTATGGATTAAACCACTTTAAAACACAATAAAAATACTGTTTTTTATTGTGTTTTGTAATATAGCAAACAAAATGTCAAACCAGTATTTTTATTGAGTTTTAAAGTGGTTTAATCCATAATATTGAAGATGAATTATCAACAAGAAAAGTCACTGAATCTCCGAAAATCTATAAACTGAAATAATTGTTCTGTTTAATAGTAATTAAATTATTTAATACTCTTTTTATAAAGGTTGATCATGTAGTTTGGTATGATTGTGCTGGCTGGTCATTTTTTTAAGAAATTTTTGTGAAGATATTCAGTTTTATAAAGCTTTTCAAACATAATTTTTTTTTATGTATGGTATAGAAGAAATAAGTCTGCTTAGATTACTAACATTTTTCTTGCTGTACCATACAGTAAAAATGTAAACATGAAGTTTAAAAAGAAAAGAAATCGGTCTATGTGTTAAAGCAGTGAAATACCATAAACTGTTTCATTGTGACTCTCTGTTTAATGGTTATTGATTAATGTTTCAGGAATTCAAATATAATTTTTATAAAAATTAGCTGTAGATCTATTATAAAAACGATATTTCAATATCATATATTCATTCTCTCCTTTTAAAAAAATTATCTCAAATATCAAACATGTAATTCAGCTTAAAGTAGTTTTCATTTTTTGGCTGTTAACAAATATATAATTACTAAACTTGTTTTTATAATCTTTTAATTTTGCACTTTATATTCAATGTAATTGAAGTACAATAAGATTGTGCAGGATGTCAAATAAGAATAACAACACAAAACTGAAGTATCTTCCCAAACATAAATATTATCCTAACAGAACTTAGGAAATGCACTAAATACTGGTACTTTTACCCAGGTACCCTATTAAAGTAATTAAGTAAAAAAGTCTACTAGGTCTAATTTAAAAATAAAGATATTCCTAAATAGGAATGTCATTACCTGGCTTCTTTTTATAATAAAAAACATGCCATTTCCCAGATTTGTTAGGATTTTTTCAATTCATTTTTTAGTTTTATTATTACTTAAAAGTACTTTCAGAAACAGAAGTAATTTATCATCATTTATGACTCTGCAGGTAATTGTAGTTTACAAAATTTAATGTAAATGGGGTATATGAGAGATGAGAATTTCTTGCAAATATTAGTCTCTTCTTGATACGTCTTTATCGTGAGTGCACATGAAAAAAATACTATGTGGAGCCTACACAGATACAAGAGAAGTATGTTTTTTTAATCCAACTTAACATTTAAACTGAGGGAGAATTTATTTGAAATTGTTTTAAAGAAAAAATAGTTTTTTTTTTCTTGTACTAGTAGGACTATTATTGTACTATAATGTCTCATCTCTCATGATTCTAATAAAATATTATATATTTAAAAAAATCTATATAATTTGGAGTAGTAATGTAATATGTTGAGACTAGTAACATCTTCATCAATCATGAAAATGTGGACCATTCAACATCTTTATATAAATATTTTATGCCAGCAAAGACTGCTCTAGGAAATAACAGTTTATGAAGTATTTTAAGTGGAACAAAAGGTATAGTGTAACTGTAGAAGGTATGTTTATGCTTTTCTTATTTCACATTCTTTCTTCTTTATGTGAATTGTTATCAAATATGGCAATTCCTCTAGACTTAATGGAAGCTTTATAATGATTTTAATTGTCAGCACTAGCTCTTGGACTAGTATTAAGTGTCATGTGCATATTAATTGGAAATGTTTATAATTAATTAGCTTTGTGCAGTACAAAGATGTAAATGAAGATATCTTTCAAATTCAGAATTTACTGATAATTTATTCGTCGATTAATAGATGTGCTTTTAATTCAAATTTGGCAAAAGCCTTGTTACTCCTTACCCAATTGCTTTTTTTATGTGTGTGTTTTGTGATATTCATAGTAATCAGAAAAAGGAAAAATAGTATATGAAAGCTATTTTTTATAGAAATAGAAAATGAGAGATAATGGGAATATTAGGATTTTTTAATTAACTTTGTTACAAGTGTGCAGTATATTCCTGAAATCTAAAATTTCTCCAGAACATGTATAAAAGTTAAATGTTTAGTAATAATAACTATGAGTATTTTGAAAAATAAACAGTTACAGAGTGTTCTTACAATTTATATTGGGTGGTTTAGTGAGTATGGTACAAAATAAAAACTCCAATACTCTTGAATAAGGTGAAATAAATAAATTGTCGCAAGATATACTGTACATTATACTCTTTCATTTATGATGAATAAAATATATTTCCATGTTTTCAATATGAGTCCACATGAAAGGGCACTTTCATCATCATGTTCTTATAGGAAGTTTTCAGTATATCAAATAACTTGAAATTTTATTTTTGCAGTCAAGAAACCTGCAAATTCAGTATGTTTTACTTCAATCAGATGTAAAACACACCATGAAATCTTAGAAAAATCTAAAATGTAGTTTTTGCACTATAAATTTCAAAAATGGCAATTTCCCTTATCCTTTACAACAGTAGGTGATAAATCTTTTAAGAGGATTTGTTCACATTTCGCACTTTAACAACAAAAAATTCACTGGAGAAAATATAACCCTTTGATGTTTTCTCGACAGGGCAAGGTCAGGTTTGATTAGCTTAGGGGCCATTTTCCCGTAGGTGGGAATTCTATGTTATGTGACCAAAAAAAAAATCTGACAAGTAAATTAGCAGTGTTTCAAGTGTTTTTATACAGTACATAACCAGTTTCATTAAATCATAATGTTTCCAAGAATTCAAACTCATATAAATACTAATTTAAATGCATTTATCTAGCTGAATGTCATTACTCATTACCAAGCCCCGTAATTACCATCACTCACAAGTTTAGACATGGTGGAAATGTTTACAAGGCGCTACTTCATATGTTAAAAGTTATTTTCTGATAAAGTGTGTTGTATACTTTCATAAAATTTCATTAACTAAGTTTTACACTGTCTGTATTTTTTTCTTGGTGTGAAAATTTCCTTGTAATCAGTATTGCATCAGTACCAAGTCATATTTATATTTAGCCATGAAGAAATTGGAGGTTGGTATCAGTGACAAATTTTAAGTTAGTAATGCTGTATTTGGATACCACTTATCTTAAAACATTCATCAGAACCAATATACATGTTTTGAAAAAAAAATTACTCAGTAAAACAAGTTGAATTCTATCATGTGGCACCAAACAGCATCATTACCAAGTATTATCATATTTTTTTTATTAGGTATCAATTAACTTTTAACTCTCAGATCTAATAATGCTGATATACATACAAATAAATTTCTAAAATTATTTCCTATAAAATATACTAAGACAGTTATATAGCAGAAAAACAAACTTTTCATCATTACCAAGTCAGTAGTCAATATCAAAAGGCTTGTTATTTCCTTACAAAATGAGCCTGAAAGCTTTCAGTATTCATTAATTTTTGTAATTATTCATTATAGAATCATTACCAATGAAAAAGTATTTAGCTACTATTACCTTAGCTAGTTACCAAATCCATAAAAAGTGAAAAACGAAAGGTCATCGTTACCAAGACAAAATTCTCTCATATGAAATGCATAGGAATGTCATTACCAAGTCAAATTATAGCTAATTATGATGGATTGATCTTGGAAACTACTTTTTTTATGAAATAACTTGCCTTATTAATAAGATAATTTTTAAAATTTCACAAAATGCAACACATTTAAAATTTTAGTTTCCACATAATGAAAATTTCCACTTGCAGTTTCAGCTTGGGTAGGTTAACCTACTGTCTAGGATAGGTCAGTATCCAGTCCCGGATAGGTTAATCTCCTGACTCGCATAGGTTAATCTCCTGTCTTGGGTAGGTCAATCTCCATCGATTTCAAGTGAAAAATGTAGCCCACTCAATTACGAGTTAAGAAATAAGCAGTGAGAAATGACATTGTTAATTTCATCGATTTATACTTAGTGCAGTAAGAATTAAGGATCTTAAAGGTTCATTTCAGGTCAAAATCATTTTTTTTTGTTTTGTTTATAATGTTATTCTTCGTATGTTTTAATGATTTTTTAAAAAAAAGAGTGGTTACAATGAGCCTAGCAGTTTTTTAGATACAGCCTCTTAAATTTGTAGATAATGACGTCACTGTAGATAATGACACCACTAAGAAACTTTCAGAGCTTATTACCAGCGAATGTTTAGAGATAAATTAATCATTCTTTTTAAAAATCATAAAATAAATTGTTTTATTTGTTGTAGATATTTGGTTATGTCAGAAAACAATATATAAATATTTACTGGATTATAATGACGTCACTTTCAATTTCGTACAATGCTTATAAGTCTGTAACGACAAATGGTGTCGGGATAATTTTTGCACCAAAACTTGTTGAAAAAAATTAGTTGTTACTGCATAATTTTTACAGGAATTCTATTACTCTGAATTGAACCTTTAACTCAGTCTTATTTCTGAAATAACAAAGTTGAAAAAAGTTCAACTTAAGAAATAAGAAGCAAGGTTTCAACCAATCAGAGCAAGGAAAGAAAGGCATCGACCAATCCCAGATCAGTAAGATGGTTTAATTCTTTTCAAGGAATTCAATATGGTCAAATCTAATCTGCAAATGAATTTATGTTTCAGATGAAAATCTGAGTTTAGTGACGTGTATTCATGTATTACCTATCCTCGGTTAACATAACTGCAATTATTATAATGGAGCTGAATAGAAATAATTAGGCCTAGGCGTATACGTAGCAGAAATTCGGAAGTTGAACTTAGCACAATGTTACCAGTATTAAATAGGCCTACAAGTTGTCGCGTTTTATTAGGCTGGTTTTATGCTATGAAGGCTATTATAAAACAAAAAAGAAGTAGGTAAAGAACTAAGGAATCTTTAAAAAGACCCCTCAAGGCCCCAATATAAACAGGTGTTTCCATACAATCAAATGGAGTGTATTTGATCTTGATAGTCCTATTTATGAAATCCACACTAGTACAGAGGGTGGAGCAAAGGAAACAGATGATATTGATACACAATCACTTTTGTTAACAGCTTAATACAGCATCCGAAGTACAAAGCGGTTCCAGAGATAAGAATTAAGGAATAAGCAGTAAAATTAGTACTTTAACTACTATTTCTTAATTCTGGGAAGTATAAATCCGGCTTAAAGCATACTGAATTTTCAGGTCTCTAAGTTCAAAAATAATTTTAGTTATTTGATAACATCACAGCAAACTTCTCATATTGAAAATATGGAAATATTTTTTATTCTTCTGAAATGGCAAAGTATGTTATATTTCAGATAATTTAGTAAACATTTATTTATAATCTCATTTCATTACAGTAGGCCTATACTGGTCTTTTTATTTTGTACCATATTCACTGCACCACACCATATAAAGAATATCTTACCCTAGTATGTCATACTGTCTTCATCTGATACTTTTTATAATGTGAAATTGGGATTTTGCAATCTGTTGGAAACAAAATATTTTAATTCAACAATAGAGAGTTTCTGTTGCACAAACTGCTTTTTACGATTCCCTTTCCGTTTCGAAAAACATCTCTGCGCATGCCCAGCAATTACGTACAAGTCGAATCAAAAACGTACAATGATTCAGAGCGCTTTGAATCGTACAACGTCTCCCATTCCCTTTCACTTTATACGGTTCGAGAAAAGAAGAACATGGC
>JAQIWE010004739.1:0-10503 GCA_034698565.1 Campodea plusiochaeta
TAACTCAAGTGGCATTAGAGAAAACTTATCCGAAAACTGTGGTTTTTGACATGAAATACTAAGACAGAATCTTAAAAGCGAAACTTCACTGGAACGGATGGATCATATAGACTTTAGATAAAATTGCTCCCGACCCTTTCTTTAGTGAAGCGCATCGTTTTCCAGCACATCTTATCTTATCTCTCCCGTAAGATATTGAGTACAATAGAGAACAAAGAAAGTGAAACGGTAAAAATGTGTTGAAAAACAATGTGCTCCGTTGAAAAATATCTGTTTAAGAAGCTGAAGTCGAGATTCTCGGAAGAGGATAATGATTTCAATAAGACTCGATAGATACCCTAAAAGTTCGCATTTCCAGAAGATTTTGTTTCCATATTAAGCAGAAGGACTGTATTTATTTTTAAAAGCTGTATTTTTTCCAGCTTGAAACCATCTTTTCCAACACACATATCCCGTTTTACTTTTTTTGTTCTCTATTGTATTCGCTTTCCCAAGAGGCCGATATCCTGTGTTGGAAAAGATATCTTCCCGCAGCAAAAAAAAAAAACCTTTAAAAACTGCCATACGAAATCACAGGTAAAAGTTAAAACACAGTATTTTATTAAAATATCACTGTACAATTTTAAAAAGTTGCTAAAAATGATTACAACCCGACCCGATCCAGACTTTCAAATTTTCACCATCTGACACCCTTATACGAACGGTACCCGTGAACAATAAACAACCACCTACTTCCCTACTCCACAAAAATAACAATAATGTGAAACAATAAATCACACAAATAAAAAAACAATAATAAATCCGAAAAATTCCATCAAAACCAAGTCGGCAACAAATAAAAAAAAACTTTCCCCCTCAATCCCCCCCTCCCACTTTTTTTACCCCTCCTCCCCCCGAAATTCAGTCCTTTCTCACTTTCTATACGTACTTCTTGCAGTTTAGTTGCTCGCTCAATAAGGTGACCCAGTTCTCCCTATAATACGATATTTTATACGCGAGAGTGAAAAAAAAAGTGAAATATTTTAGTGAATAATTTAGTGATCGAAATTTTTATTTATTTATTTGGTGAATTTTGGATTTTTATCGAGAGGTAAGATATTTCCATAAAGGGGTATTCCCCCAGCTGTTATTTATGAAATTAAGTGTTGTATAGTATTCGCGAAAATCTGAAATGAAACGTTGGCGATCTCTCATGTTTATTTTATTACATCAGAAAACTAATGTTACTGATCCCATTTGAACATTGTTCCCCTTTTTTGGTTCCGTCAATAAGTTACATTTTTTTATGATTTTTTATAAAATGTACAACAACAGTAGCTTTATATTAATATTATTTGAAATTCTGATATGTTATTGTTGATGTAATTAGTAATTACCTTTTGTAGTGTCATATAATATCGTGTTGTAGAATCACTATTATTAACCTGAATGTACATTTAGTAATTGGACTTACGCCTGTAGAAGTACAAGGAAATAAATGAAATAAAGTGTTATTTTACTATATAAGTCATGTTGACATGTTTATTTGGTAATAAATCAGATGTCTTCTGTCATGAAAAATATAATATTGAAGACAATATTGATGTCTTGATTTTCTGTTGATAACTTATTGTTCTCCTTGTTCTATTGCCTCCTAATAATAGATTTGCTTTTATGTGTGTCCCGAATGGGGCATGAACCGAGACGTTTCGATTTCGAGTGAAATTGGTTATTGCTGTTAGGTAGTTTACCGTTGTAAGTCAATTTCCGATTAGTTCGTTGACTGTTTATGTTTTTCAGTTAATCTAGAACATGTTAGAGAGCATTTATACGGTGTTAAGTTATGCCAATGTATGTAATTATACTTTCAATAGTAGAAATGTACGAAATATTGTATATTCATAGAAATGAAAAGCCGAATTTTGTAAAAAGCACTCTGTATAATATAGAACATTACCCAACATGTTTCGAATTAAACAATTCGTCACATCAGGAGTACACACACATAACTGCAATTGTGTACCCCTGATGATGAATTGTTTAATTCGAAACATGTTGGGTAATGTCCTATAATATACAGAGTGCTTTTTACGGAATTCGTCTTTTCATTTCTGATTAGTATGTAATTATCATAAATAGTATATTTTAATTAGATACTTTATTTTGAATACTATATTTGCGTTGTGGTTCAATGTTCGAGTCCCGTTCAAGACAAAAATCAAGACTTTATTTATATATGATGAGAATTATGTACAATTGATGATTTATTTATTACATTTATATGATTCCACTCTAAATAAAATTGGCGATGATTTGATGACGTATAACATGATAATAAATCTCTCTTAAAGTGATTTGATCTCTTAAAGTGATATCTGAATTGTCGTTATATAGCAAAATCAATAAAAAAAAATTTAAAATAATATATAATTATTTGTAACATTTTTTTTTTCAAGCACTACTTTGAGGCTGATGATCATATCTCCAAAACAGATTATACAAATGTTAATCGTTCATGTAATTAACCTGAGTTTATCTAGTAAAATATTCGGACGTTCTAATTACTCGAAAATCAGTAATCATCGAGTGGACCCAATATTATTCTTTATTTCCAACGGGGTAAATCCTATTACAGACGATACACAATAAATTCAATAATATATAGAAATAGTAAACATATTTTTAAGTAATGACAAATATATAACAATAATAATAATAAGCATCTATATCAGTATAGTCATAATTTGATAAAATATAAGGTTGTAAACATAAAAAATACATAAATTTCAAAACATTCAATGAAAGTAATATGTAACATTTGAATTTGATAATTATGTGACAAATATATACAAACAGTGATCACGAAAGCATTTCAATTTTAATCAACCAAATTTAAACAACAAAAACCCAGTTACAGCCTCCAGCAGATTTCCCCAAATCAATCATAATAAAAAACCACTTTTAAAAATTTATTTCACGCTACTAATTAATTGACAATCTCTTGTTTCCAAAGGGCGTATCAATTCAACATTCCATCTCCTTCTAGCGTTACTGTGTCACACTTGGAACAAGTGTTTCATAATACTGTACATTGAGCGGGAATATCAACGCCCGAATACAACACTATCATAGAGTTGAATAGAATTGTCGTGTATTTTGTATACTTAGGAGTATCAGATATTTTTAAAAGTATTAATATCGAGAAAATTTAAAGGGTTACCTGCAGATAATGAATTTCCGGTTTTCTGTGGTTTTCTTGTACCGTATATTATTAAAGAATTTTGACATTTTTTTACCCAATGAATCAAGAGATATTTCTGTTTATATAGTCGATAGATCTTTCAGAAGGTAGCACAAATCGACCTGCTTAATTTCGCTGCCTTGCCAAAATATGCAAATTATTTGTTGAAAAACACATATCAGAACACAGCAAAACCGACTTAAAAATAATGCAAATTAATCATTTTATTCGTATATCAGCAGTTGTTTTGTTTTGGGCCATTCTTGCTCAACTACCTTACAGCTTATTTTCTTGCATTTTCTAAGATGAATATCTCCACAACCGATGATTTTTGTGAGGTAAGAAAAATAATATGAGTTATTTATATCAAGAAGACTAATATTATGTTATAATATCAGAAAAGTCAATTTAGCTGCAAGTAACCCTTTAATATTGTTAAAAATAAAGTTAAAGGATATTTTACTATTATTAATATAGCAATACGGCATATTAGGAAATTTCACAATTAATGCTGGAAACAATCAGATGTTATTATCGTATTACACTGAATAGGGGACATAACAGTTAGATGGTTAACGAAAACAGCAAATTGAGTTTCCCACACCTTCTAATTCTTCTAACCTTCTAATACCTTCTAATTCTTTCCTAGATAGCTGAAGGCAGTCGTCAGATTGAGGGTATGGATGGTACTAAACCACCTGACCTTTGAACCCTTCATTCCTATAACATTCAGTGTTAGAATTAAATAATAACACTTGATTGTTTTTTCAGTATTAATATTTGAGTCCCGACAGCTCAACTATATAAAGATGACATTAAATTTCTGTATCTCCAATAATGGGAATGATCCCACAAAAAAGTCACAATCATGTGTGCACACTGCACAGCATCGCTGAACTATTGTCGTATAATATTGTTATCGATTTTTGATGACGTCAAACATCCCTGTCACATATTGATCAACTTTTTTGATATAAATAATGATGAGATTTCAGTAGTTATTTCAGAAAAATGTACTGAATATCGATATTTCTATGATAAATTATTATAATTTTTATTGATATAAGTGAAATGACATCTTTTCCAACACACATATCCCGTGTACTTTCTTCTTTGTTCTCTATCGTACTGGCTTTCCCAAGAGACCGACAAGCTGTGTTTTGCATTAGAATAATTTTTTTTATTTCAACTGATTTAATTAATTTCAGTTTATTTAGCCATACACTGTAGGAAATAATAAAAAAATATGATTAATTTCAGTGAAATAATAATGATTTTAAAGCAATTAACTCAATGGTAGAAATGTACGGAATATTGTATTTTCATAGAAATGAAAAACCGAATTCCGTAAAAAGCACTCTGTATATTATATAGGACATTACTCAACATGTTTCCAATTAAACAATTCATCATCAGGGGTACATATAACTGCAATTAGATGTTATTATTTTACATACAGCACTTGAGTTATATGTATCCCTGATGATGAATGGTTTAATTGGAAACATGTTGGGTAATGTCCTATATAATATACAGAGTGCTTTTTACGGAATTCGGCTTTCATTTCTAGCAATTAACTCAGTCTCCTTATAATCATATTACGGTATATTATTTTACGCAATACCATTACATTAAAATTGAGAAATAGTTAATATAATTACTGTCCAATTACTTCTAAATACTGGATAAACTAACGATAATATAATAAATAAAAATATTTATTTTATCATTCAAAAACACGGAAAAAATATGAAAAATCGTACATAGTGTTTCCAAAATTTTACGAACCCAAATCGATTAACCCATCAAGGGTGTTTCTGACATTCCAACAATTGATAAAACTTTGTTGACTTATTTGCTTTCTTTGACCAGCCTGCGAATAAGTATAGAAAATACACAATTTGAACCACCCAAACAAGTGGCCAATAATGTGTTTACCCGTCAAAAAAGTTTGAAGACAACCAGTTTGAGTCCGTAAGATTTTGGAAGAACTATAACCATTTATAAATTTCACACGACTTCGAATAAAAACCCGACATAATAAACCTTTCTAGGGGGCAACCCTATTCCAGTGCAGTATGCTTGTATTCCAATTGATTTACATAAGATACGTTCACTTTTTTGCAGCTCTTGGCCAATATTGAGTGAAAGAAAAACCGGAATATTATCCCTCTTTTTTTCTGTTAAGAATTCTTACATAATAACGTTCAGCAGTCAATAACGCTTCCTGTTACAGTTAACGATAGGTACCTTACGTTATACTAAACAAAAATGGAAGAAAATATGTAATATTGGATTTGTTACGGGGAATTTTTATATATTATTTATTTTCTCGGAAAATAAGTGATGCATTTTTATAGGAAACGAAGAACATTATATTTTTCGACAATACCCGAATTTCGAACCTTTAAACTTACGTATTTTCTATGCTCGCAATATTGTCTTTATTTGAAAAATAATGTTTTCTGTTATTCTGGACTTAAAAACGAATATTTGACTTTATCTTAAACATGTAGTTTTTTTTTTCAGAGGGAGGTCCTGTCTCCCCAGACACATGTCCCTTTTCGCTTTCTTTGTTCTCTATTGTACTAGCGTTCTCAAGGGACTTTTAACATGTGTTGGAAAATGGACCTTCCGTTGAAAAATAATTAGCCTTCATTGAATTAAAATCCCATACTAGTTCATTCACGAAGAAAAGGAATATTGGGTAAATAAATTTTAAATATTTCCGTAAGAGCAAAATTTGTTCAGAAAAAATACACTCCCCGAATGCAGATAATAATATTTAACAAATTTTATTACATTTTGTTTCACTCAAAATGATTTCATCCAGTTTCCAACCAAATTTCTTCACCTATTTACTTTTCTCCTAACTAATAAATCGTTGTCATTAACTTCCTACAGGTAGCACCACCGGTAATTATCAGTTTAGTTCTATATTAGCATAATGGTCATTATTATGCACATAACATTACCTGGCAATTAAAACCTTTAGGGAATGTTTGCACGAATGCAAATAAGAGCATAAGACAGTTCTGCTGATAGGATTTTTATACGATTAGCACCAAGTTAAATGGGCGTTTCCCCATTATAATTGGAGCAATTTAAATTATATTATTTTAATATGGATAATTAAACCTGTATTTTTTCAGTGGGGTGCTTCATTTTCCAACACACATATCCCGTTTTACTTTCTTTGTTCTCTATTGTACTCGCTTTCCCCATTGAACGATAAGCAGTGTTGGAAAAGACGGTTTCCCGCTGAGAAAGAATACTCCTTTAAGAAATCATAAAAAATCACTGCTGAAATCGAGCAATTCTGATAAAATGAAGTCATGATTTAACAAACAAGCTAACTTATTATACATTGTATCTACACCATGCTAAAATACTACATTCGTATATTGTCACCATTCGTCGGCTTCACTTGTTCAATTTTAACATAACTTTGATTATAATCGCAAAAAATTTTCACAGAATTTTATTTTGAAAATCTTACTTTCTTTCAATACAGAGATTTAGCTGTAAGTTTTCAATACCGGGTAAGTCATTATTGATTTCAAAAGGTGCTTAATTCATTGCATTATACCATTTTAAAATTTAGTTTCATTTTTTTTTTTACTTTTTAGCTGTATAATTTATTATCGGTTATTTCAAAACCAGAAGTGAAAATAGTCCTGCGAACTTGGTTGAAATGAAAAATTAATATTGAAATTTTGCTATTTTGTTCCTTACAGTACCGTATACGATTTTGATATTACTTTTATTGTTTGAAAAAGCTTACGAAGTTGCAAATCTAATTTTGAAATAAAATCAAAATATGTTAGTAAACAATTTAATGCAAATAATAGAATTGCGTCAAAAAAAATACCCTACCAAAGATAAATAAACCCATCCCGTTCCAATTTGCCAAAATCTGATCACCCTGATAAACCCTAAGAAGGAACCGTTGCACCATTCAAAACACCCCCTCCACCTGACTGTTATTTGCTTCCAACTTCCTCAACTTTCAACAAAATAACAACAATTACAATACAATAATTTCTATTGTTACAGACCACCTGTATATTACCTATTCTAACCTAACCTTGGAAAAGATCTAACCAGCCCTGACCTTGTGGTCCTTGGTTCGGTTGGAAGAAAACATTATTTTTTTTTAGACCGGTGAAAACTAGACATTTTTGTTTGTTTACTGTTATTATTACGTCACGTGGTTGCTTTGTTTATTATGTAATAGGATTTTGTGTTTTGAGTGGGATATTGTTAAATAATATTTTTGTTGTGAAAAAATGTGAATTTGGAGATATGAATTGCCGTTTTGTATAGGATAATATTTAGAAGCAGCGGAAAAAACTGGATGAGTAGTTCATAGTGTTCTCATAGTGACGTCATAAAATTTCGACTTCTTCATTTTTGAACTTACAACTTCGAGATTTTAATATGTTAAACTTGAAATAGTTTAAAACAATTTCCGAAGTTTGAAAAAAAAAAATCTATTTGGTAGTTTTTGCGTATTTATTTTTCAAATTGTAAGAATTTTTCATTTGTTTGTACAGCTCGGTGAAGAAAGATTCACGGACCTGCACAAAGTAATGGGAAATTCTTCCAATTTAAAAAAATAAATCCGCAAAAACTTTCCTTTGAATTAACTTATACAGCTTTAATAATATATTTTATTGATCCAAATTAATGATCACTGAATTTATAGGATTATCGAATATTGAGTGCTAATACGAAGATCTGCCTTAATTACCTATTCAGGAAAAAATACAGATCGAACACATTTATTTTTAAACCTGTTTTTTTTAAAGCGGGAAGCCATCTTTTCCAATACACATATCCCGTTTTACTTTATTTGTTCTCTATTGTACTCGTTTGCCCAAGAGACCGTTAAACTGTGTTGGAAAAGATGGCTTCCCGCAGAAAAAATACCCCCTTAATTTTAGGGATTGAATAAAGTTTTCTTTTGTTTATTGTGATAAATAAATTTTACTCAAATACATAGATTTCTTCATGGAAATAGGATGTTATTATGTGCAGAAATATACCAATACAGAAGCTAACTATAAAATGTATACTGTATTTTTACGTGTTATGCCCATTTTTTTTTTTATTTTTTTATCTCTGTAGAAATATTTTGGTGTCATAATAATATCGTGTAACTCGACTACTATATAACAGGTACATTTTTTACCCTTTACAGTATAAAAAGGTACGTCCGTTATTTACAATGTTTTTCTGATTTTTTATAAAAGGTATGGGGATTTTATTGCAGAGGTACCGTTATATACGCTATTGTGAAACATCCCGATTTTCATAGAAATAAATTTTAATGTATTGGATATTGTCTAGAAGAACACTTACTCTATGATGAAATAAAAACTGCCTTAAACCTGCATTTTTTCTCTTTTCCAACACACATATCCCGTTTAACTTTCTTTGTCCTTTATTGTATTCGCTTTCCCGAGAGACCTATATAAGCTGTGTTGGAAAAGATGGCTTCCCGCTGGAAAAAATACGCCTTATTATAATGTTTATTCAACCGACCTGGTTTTCGTTTTCAAAAAACCATCATCTATAAATAACAAGAAATAAATTTTAATAAAATTAATATAAAGTGCAGTAAATTTAAAACACTTACTTGTGAATGGTGTGTTTTTGTTAAAGTTGTGCGTTGAATCAGTTTTGTACCGCATTTCCCTACACATCTTATCTTTCCCCCATAGGCGCCGACTACGGGGGTGCTCAGGGGCTTAAGCACCCGCTGAGCAGATCCAGGAGGTGCAAAGCAACCCCTGAGTATCCTTTTCACAAATCAGTTTTCATTACTAGTATATCACAAAAATATGTTTGGAAAATGAAAAGCTTTTAAAAAACAGACAAAAAAGTGGTAAATTTCGTAAAATCCTGTAATTTTTGCTTCAAAAGTTTTCTTGTTAGTTATAGAAAATGTAAAATTTGTGATTAACTTGCTAATTTTTATAAATGCAGGGGAAAAAAATATTACGATGCGCCGATATTGAACAAAATATCACTGAAAATGGTTCAAAATAGAGCGTTGTTACAATATTTTTTTCAAAAATTTCTATGCTCGCGCCAACCATGGTGGCGCTCCGCAGACGGTCTTCGACCTTCACAATTTTTAAGCAACCCATGAAGTTTTCATAAGTCGGCGCCAATGCTTTCCCCTGAGATATCGAGTGTAATATAGAAAACAAAGAAAGTGGAAGGGGGGGGGGGCTATAAATGTGTGTAAGAAAACGAGGAAAAGAAACTCTTAAAACAATTAAATAAATTTGAATACAGAAATGTTAATGGGCCCTAGTTCCACATAACTCTCCAAAATATTTCATTCAGCTTTATTGCCATAATATCATATTGAATATTGTTCCCTTTCTCCAGAACTAAACAATATGCCATTATAATTTTCACACAATATAATAAAATCGATATTTTTTCCTCTCTACATTATAAAATATCCCAGACGCGTAAAAAATTCCCTTTTTAATTTTCCTTTTAAATTTGTTCTGGTCCGCTGACCACTGTCTACTTATGCGTTGTGTTAAAATATTATATCGCCCGTGTGCTTTCACTTTGCTGGCTATGTTCGATTGAATTCCTATATTAAATCGTATACTTTCATTATATACTTGGAACGATGGGATTTTTTTTAAATGTGGGAAAAAATAAGTTTTCACTGCTTTGGTGTGTAAAAAATGTGGAGCGGATGAAGTATGAAGAAATTGGAGCAAAAATGAAGATTTTTTTCCGAATTTATGTTTTGATGACCCGATTTTATGTTGAATGAAAGGTAAAATTTCCAAGTTCAATATGTTAAATGTCTGGGAACTTGACATATTTTTTATAACTTGTCAGACAGCTGTATCTCACAACATAATCAGATAAAAATATTAATATTCAGTATAAGAATATGATGCCGAAATATAGGATAAAAATGTTGATGTCTACATAAAGAGACCGCTTTCTCTCATCAAGGAAAGGCTGGTAAAGAAGAGCTGAAATCAGCTAAGAATGACTGAATTTTAACAGTTGTTTTCTTGTATGACTAAATCAGCCATTTTGAAAATGTATGTCACACACATAATTTTATAATTGATGTTTGATTCCTCGGAGTCCTTCCACTTTAAAAGTTGAGATACTGAAGCAAAAGTAGGGCTTGCAATCCCGGGATCTCGAAATCCCGGTATCCCGGAGAAAATACTGATCCCGAAATCCCGGGATTGACGTCCTCAAAATCCCGGGATTTCGGGATTACCAAAACA
>JAQIWE010004740.1:0-10502 GCA_034698565.1 Campodea plusiochaeta
CGTACATTCTATACCCCATATCCTCCATCTTGGATGTAGTTCAACCACCAGGATCGCTTTACGTGCAATAGGCGAATAGCCTATGCAAATAAAAAATAAAGACTAGGCTACTTTTCATTCACTCAGCATTCAGCAATTAAATTTTAAATACTTCTAAAATCACATTAGACCTAGTTTGTGCAGCTCGGTGAAGGAAGATTCCCCCATCAATTCAGTATCCTACAACCCACTGGAAAATTCTTCTTACGGCACTGCAATAATTCATTTAAAATTTCGTAAGGTCTTTTCACCTATATTTCGAAGATTTACAGAACAAATTTCAGTAGGTCGAATAATACATGTCAATATTACTAGACCTATAAAAAACGATGGAATCCACCATCCAGAAATTGAAACTTTGATAACTGTGAATGTGAAAAGTCTCTATAAAAATGTCATTTAGAACGTAAAAAAGCAAGTTCCTATATAGCCTACGTTTTATCTTCTTTTTGGAAGAAAAAAATGGACCTATCAGATAAACCAAACGGCAGCGCATGACAATATCATATAAAAATAAAATAGGCCCTATATTTTTATATATTTTGAGGACATAGACTACTAATTATATTTCAAAATTTTATTTGTTTGTCTCACGTCCGATTCTATTATCTGCTTAAAATTTTAGCTCATAGTGCTCTTATTATAGGTACTGCAATGCTATATATAGGCTGGAATTTGCCAGTAATCGGCTGGTCACAGTCTAGTTGCTTTAGTTTTTCACCAGTACTAGTAGAATTGAAGACCAGTACTAGTAGAATTGAATTTGTCATTTATTCGTCGAGAAAAATCGTAAACTCCGTGGTAATGTTGGAAAGAGATCGAAAAGACGTTTAAAACCAGTACAAAAACGTCTAGGCCTGTATTGCTTTTTTCGGAGTGAATTATATTTCAAAATTAAAATTGTTTTTCAAAACCGTAATATTTTTTTTATCGATTGTTATATTTTTCATTAGAGTTTTTATCAGTTTAAAGTTTTTTCAAACTACATTTTTATGGGCCTATAACGTGATTATAGAAATTATAGAACACCTTAAATGGTATCCTACCTGATACTGATGAGTAATACTTGTAGGCCTATACAGTAACATAATGTGTTATTAGTATGTTGGAGAAACTGATCATGTCTTTGAAAAATATTGTGTTCTTCGAAATCATTGTCGGATAATTAAGTTTTTCAGTTCTGCAATTTTTATTTTACAATTTTGCTTTTGGGATTTATAAAGTAGGTCTACCCAAATTCCAAAAAAAGACTGCTTCGAAGCCCTGTATAGAAGGCACCGTAGCCTCTTAAGATTGACTATTTTTTGTGACCAGTTATCAAATTGACCAGGAAGTTAAATTCAGCACTGGTCAACTTGACAGTGACTGAAAAAATGAAATTCATCTAGCCCTAAAAATTTACGAACAGAAAAAAAAAAGATAGTGTTCAGTAATTTACTTAAATGACGTAAATAACTTAAAGTCATTCCCATAATTATACGTAGTTAAAAAATTAAACTTCTTTCTGAGTGTGAAATATTATTAATTTTACAATAATTAGGCCTATTATAAAATAGCCAGCTTTAGATGTGACCTGCAGCGAAGCGCTGAAATCACCTCTCAGAATTGTTTCTGAAGTTGTACACCTACCTAATTATCAGGTGCATACCTATAAATTAACTTCATTTCTCTCTCTTTCGTCAAATTTACGATAATGGCCGTCCATGTCGGAACCATTATAGTGTTCAAAACTTCCAAACATAATTATTTTAAAAATTAAATGATATTGTTTTATTTGTAATTTATTTATTTTCATGACAATAAGAAATAAATAGAAAAGTATAAATTATTTTTCACCTATAATGATTCATTCGGTGAAGGACAGGGTCATTTGAAATGATCACTAACTGGAAAACAAGAAAATATAAATTTCGAAATTCTGAATGGAAACACGTGTCCACTTGGAACACTGACTATAATAGTCCTTGGTATGTTCATCCAGCCGTCTGCTCAGCTGCTAGAAAAAGCTCCTAAATAGCTAGAGATAGGTACAGGAAGCTTGTAGAAAAAATTCCAAGAAACAATAATCCAGTTCACATTTTTATTTTTGAGCCGATCGATCGATCGATCTTTGACGAATATCGATTCGGTAAATCAGATAACGGTTACAGATAGGTATAGGGAGGTATATAAATATACTTATTCGAAGGGCGATTGTATATCAAATCATTTTTTTAAATACGACCGAAAATCGACGAATATCGTCGTACATGATTAAATAACTGTTGGTGATAGCTATTACAGGCCATATTAAAATGACGATTTTATTCTTATACTCTAAAGATTATCTTACGTATGCTTTTATTACCACCATAAATCGCTAATAACTCATAATTATATTCAGTAATATCTATCAATATTAGTTATATCGACTCGACATTCGTGAAATACTGACCGATTTAATATTCGTCGAATTTCGGTCGAATTTGAAAAATCAAACTGCTTGAATTATTTTTCTGAGAACTTTCTTTATATACATCCTTATACCCCCTACTTTTACATGATGGTAGTGTTACTGTATTATAACGTGAATGGAATTGAATTATGTAATAACTTTTCATATAGTGAAATCTCCTACAGGGAAGTAAAAACTCTCATATTATTACATAGAAGTTTTATCAAAGTACTGGGTGGATTTTTCTGAACTTTTGTGGAACCTTTTACACTTGTATTCTTTCTGAGAGAAATGGATTCATATGTTTTACACTTGATTAGAATTCATTATCATAAGGTATGATCAATCTAACTTTATAAATAAATGTTCCATCGACGTTACAAAGTCATCAATGAGCTCATTTTAAGGTTAGAATCACCATTTTGAGCACATTTGCTAACATTATCAAAATATTTTTCACCATATTAACAAAATTTTACATTCGGTCTTCATTTTGGTAACTCAGTTCTATTCATTCCCTAAGTATTTCTGATTTTATACAGATTTGAAAACTTGAGCGAATTGCCGATCACGTATTCATTTTCAGTTCACATTATAGAGGAAGGGACAAATCGCCATTTTGGACATAGTTGGTATTTTTCACAAATTTTTCCCCGCTATATTAATAAAATTTACTACCCAAACTTCATTTTGGCATCTCATTTTTACTAATCGTCCAAGTATTACAGATTTTATAAACATTTGAAAGGGTGCGCGATATGTTGATCACCCTGTATATAGTTCAAAGAACTGAGTCTTCATTTTTTTTTTCTGAAATCTTCCCCAGAAACAATTATACAACGATTTCAGTAATATCCTGCAAAATCTTTTTTTTTTTTTTCAAGTTTTTTTTTGTTCTTTCAGCATATTTGAATTTTCAGTTATTTAAATACTTAATAAATACTTTTGTATACATTTATACCTCTTTATATTGTATAACAGCTGAATGATACAACTTTCTTAATTTTTTTAATGTACCTCTGATTATTTTGGCTGTAGAATATAGTAATTTGGGATTAAATTGTTTTAAAAGGGCAGTAGGATACACAAGAATAATACAGAACTCCCAAGAGATCTCAAAATGATCCATTTAGGTGATTTTACAGGGGTGCTTTTTAATGACCCGGAATTGTGTCGAATTTCCTTTTCGATAATTTTCCATTTCCACGGAAGTCCGTCCCCTCGTTTATGAAATATTTTATGTTGCATTCAGAAACTGCAAGGGTAAGTTATAAAACTCCAACGTAGACGTGGTAAGCATTACAAAATTGTATATTTATAATAATAATAATAAATACATTTTACAACACTGCATTGTACAGCCAAATTCATTAAGCTTTTCTTTCCCGTCGAAGATTATTAAAAATAAAAATTAAATTCCTTCATCTACAAAATTGTCCCTACACCAAATTCTTTATTTTTTATAACTCTAAGCAACATTAAATAACAAAATTCATTCTCCTGCTCCACCAAAACCATATTTCTACATAAAATAAACAAAATATATAATCGCTCTTCCGATAATTAAAAGTGCTTCAACATAAACACCTTCATAATAAATCCCATAACCCCCTGATGCCCCCATGAATATAAAAACATGTTCTTTGGCTACTTAATCATTTGCTCGTGGGCAACCTTCGGATAAAATTCCAAACCATATTTTCCTAAATCCGAAAAAGATTCACCTTCCATCACAGTAAAAAAATCCACAAAAAAAGAAGCAAAACAAGTAATCGTCTTGAACGACTTGCAGGTGCGTCGCATCACGCTAATGTTATTATGAATATCCGTGTTTTTAATACTACACGTTGGTGATTTATATTGATATTATAAACTAGAAGCTTGTGTTAATAGCAGTCACTATTAAATTGATAATACGCTGGATGCCGAGGTCGTTTATTGAGGCGCTTGTTATTATGGTGGAAATGGGGTTTTGTTCTTTTAGGAAATTATTGAAAATTAACACTGTCCGTGCACGATTTTTCAGGGTAAAGTGTTTGTAGCGCCGTTTAAAAAGTAATGAAAGTTTATCAAAATAACCTCCAGTTTAATAAGTTACTGCATTAGACTTGCACGCATATGTTTTTATATTAAATTATAATTTGTTAAAGAATGCATTGTAATGATAGTATTCAATGTTAGGTTCTCCTTCCTTTATGGTAAGAGCAGCATGCAGTATTATTTACCAAAATAATATTAATTTATTAGAATAATGGCGCCTTTTATAAATTTTATGAAACAAGTTTTCGAAGTAAAACAGAGAACAAAGAAGTCTAAAAATAATTTTTAATCGTCAAAAATACTTTCATCCATTCAATATTATTATTTCGACATACACTATTATAAAAATCATATCACTTTATTAAGTTCTTGCTGATTCTTTTCAGTACATATGTTTTAGGATAATTATGTTAACTTGATTAAGTATATAAATGAGTCTTTAAAGGAAAATAAAAAAACACTAAAAAAATGTTATGTATAAATTGGTCATCGCTGATTCAGATGAGTAATTATAATAAATATAGTATAATACATATAATGCAGAAGAAAATTAAAATCAACTAATGATAAAAAATGTTGGACATTTAAAACTTCCTCCATTGTAACGAAATAAAACTTCGATTTCCACATTATTCCCTTGCAATGGTGGCAATACAAACGCTTAAAAAACGTTACAATATTTTTAAACTCCAAAAAAGTCTATACTGAACGAACCAACATAAAGTGCCGAAATGTATAAATACTACTATAAAGACCTACATAAGATATTAGTTATCATCAGTGCTTCAGACATAATAACAGTTTCTGTTTTTCTCTCTCATTATTTTGTGGTTTCCTTCTCTGGATGAATTTTCTTCAGTTCATCACATACACACTAAATTCACTATCAAAGTCTTATTATGCTTATATTCCTCTCATAGGTTTATGAGTGAGTCTTATGAATTTCTTTTTCGTTCTGAATCAGCATGCAACATTAAACATATACCATCTATCTTAAATAATATTAAAAATTAGGAATCAATCATGAAAGAAATATTTTTTTTTTCGTTATACATTCCGGCGCCGTCGCTCGCAATGTAATTTTGATGGCTTTGATATTATATTTCACATAATTATGTGTCATTTAATGTCGCATTCCCTTGCAATTTTAGCCCATATAATGTTTCATCACTCCTATATCCGCTATATGGCATCTGTGAGCAAACGTAATGGTGTATAAAATTGACTTTGTCATCAACATGCAATTTTTGGATATGTTATCGTTATAAAATCCAATGAGATAATTACTATGTGCGTATATAGATTCTACCGTTGAATGAAAGTTATTAAATTAAATCTCGACTTGGAATTGGAGCAGTAACTTTGTTATTATAGTTTACAAACTTGTAATTATTTCAATTAACACAAAATAATTCACTACTTTTACCCATTCCTGTTTTTAAAACAAGAATTCAAAATCACTATAACGAAGAATGATTCTAATAACACGAAAATCAACTGCCAATGAATCTAATATACTAATAACATCCATTAACAAGAGTTACGGAACTCCACAGATCAGACCGACATATAATTTAAATCAAACATGAGCAAGACTCACAAAATACCTATTATTTATCTACACATTAAGAGCCAATTGCGAAAAAGTAGTTGTTAATTTTTTATCTGACAAACTTCACTCATAGATTTCAAACCTTTAATTATTTTTTTATTAATAGTTCAAATCACTAATAGGAGTTGTTCGATCGCAATAGAGTATCACGACATTGCTGTACAGGTTATAGGCAGGTGGTTTATAACAGGTAGCGAAAAAATACGTTTTCCCACGATTTTCGAAGAATTTGGAATATATCCGTAAAAAGTTGTTTTTTCAGAAGGATGATTATTGTATGATAATTACAGTGTAATGCAGGTATACTACTGGACTTCATGTCGGCAGATAATTGATGGACAAGACTGGTCTCGATCGATACAAGGAGTGGTCCAGTAAGAGTAAGACGTGGATCATATTGAAATTTGATTGTTAAAGTCAACGTTACGGTTTAATCATTATTATTATTAAACTTTTTAGTAGATAAGGCAAAGGGGGACAATATACAATGTTAATATTTAGATGGTATTAACAAAGGGGGACAATATACAATGTTAATATTTAGATGGTATTAACATTTTTATTGTTGTATCGACCGCTAGGGTTAAAACCATCTAAATATTAACATTATTATTAAGCTGCTGGAGATATTTTAATATTATAAGTACATATTTACTTTTTTATATTTTCTTACTTTTACTTCTATTTCTTCATCTCACTGGTTACTATATACCAAAGCTATTTTTCCTGCTTTGTTCATTTCTATTCGTTTTTTTTTCTCAGGTAAACTTTTTGTCTTTTTAAATGAATATAATTTGTTTGTAATGGTTTGATAAATTATGCAGTAAAACATTTACCAAGATGAGCAACTCCATCAAAGTACAATTTAAGATAGGACGGATTTCTTCACTTTGAAATCTTTCAATGAAAATGTGAAAGATTTTTTGAAATCCAAAATACTTTTCAATTAAATAACAACTTACTAAATTTCATGTTTATCTGTACTTTATCTACTACAAAACTATTGTAGGTAGTTTTAGTTTCAGAATGATAGGATTGAAATTTTTTTATAATTATAGTCCTTCTTCAAAGAAACATAATAAATGCTTTTGAAACAACTCATTGATTAGAAATTAAATATTTCGATGATATAACTAATACACCATATGGGAAACAAATACATAGAATAGAATTAGACAAACTGCAACTTTTCATTTCTACTTGTCGCTGCCCATTTGTTTTTTCTTTCAACGCCCGAATCTAGGCAACCAAATTAACAAGCGAACACAGCAAGCTGCGTACTTTACATTTATTACATAATAAACTAAATCCAGCTAAGTCATTTGAATAAATTGGATATAATTACACCTGAAGACACGGAGTAACGCTGCAGGTCAAGGAATAAAATCACGTGACTCTCAGTAATTGGATGGGACATTCTTGTTTTTTTTGACCGACGCTTTATTTATTTTCAAGTATGGGAACGGACGTTTTCTCAAGACGCGAAATAATACATTTTTACAACGTAAAGAGAGTAATTTTATGTTTATATTGCTGAAACCTTTTCACGACAAAAGAAGTTTGTACACAGTAGCAGCAGGGGCAACAATGTTAACAATATATCCATTTGTCATTGTTTCTTTTACGACTTTACGGTATTTATAGTTAAAAGTGAGTCAAAAGTTGAACGGAAGTCCAAAAAGTTAAACCGTATCGTCAATAAATTGGAAGATTTTGTGAACAATGATTGGTGATAACATTGTTTTGAAGGATACATTCGCTGAAGGTCCTCAAGGTGATGAGAAGAAATATGGGAATTAGTAAAAATTAATGTTAATGTTCGTAATGACAATTGTAACAGTTATATTACATAAAGAATATTCAAATAACGGTGAGATATCAAAATATAATAATGAAACAGGAAAGCTGAGAAGAAAAGAAGAAAGTAATGGTTTTGCCATAATAAGACATAATTTGATGGCAATCAAATCTGGTCGCGTTATTGTTTTATTTTGGTCTTTTGTGTTATACGATAAAAGAACACAAATTTAGTTCTTTTTTGATACAGCCAGAGATTTAAAAGTATATGCTATGGAAATAAGTAATGAGAAGAGAGACATATATCTGATCCCAGGTCTAATTTCATCTCAGATACCCCTAAAACCTGCATATCGAACGAAACTCATTTATGCGGAAATCGAAAGGTTGGCACTATTTTATAATAATAATAATACGGTAAATTTTAATAGCTCCTTGTTTGTGTTTGCTGTGGCCCACAAACATTGTATTCCTCCATTTTTGGTGAGTGAAGCTATGTTGTGAACTAGGCTATCAATTTATACATTATATTGAAGTATTGCGAGTAGGTTACATTATCACAATTTAATTCAAATGAATTTAGGCAAATCTCACAAATATTAATTTAAATATCAAAGGTTATTATATTATACTGACTATCCTTACCACTCTTTCCTATATAGGTGAAGGCAGTCCCCCGTTTGTGGGATCAAGGGTACCAAACCACCCGACTGTTGAATCCTATGGTCCTCAAATATTCAGTATAATATAATAACCTTTGATATTTAAATTAATATTGCGAGCTTTGCCAAAATTCATTTGAATTAAATTATAAATAATATAATTTACTCGCAATATTTCAATATAATGTATGAATGATATATTATGTAACAAAACTATGCATTTCGTAGTAACTAAAATTAATTAGATTTGGTGTTCCGATTCAATATTACTGCCACTAAAAACAAGTAAACTGAAGAGAAAAGAACAAACCTGACTTTCGTATGGAGACAGTCTTCTATGAAAAATTCAACTAGAGAGAACATATTGACATTCTGAATGTCCCCCATGTTCAACGTAGAGAAAAAATTGATGGATGCGTCTGTCAAAGACTATAATATAAGAATAGAGAAATTTCTGTAAATAGAATAAATCTAACTTTTGTTGACTCGCTACGAAAGGTAAAGGCATTTGATGTGGAACGTACAATGAATATTTGAAACATGTCGCGATATTTTTAGTTATAATAAGTTTTAACATTTATGGTAAGAAAAGGATTTTGAACATTTTCTGATAAATGATTTTTTTTGTCGCACTTTCCATCCTTCTATTTTGGCAACATTTTATGACAAACGGTTCCAGAGATATCAGCATTAGAAGAAATTTTCTGTAAAAAGCTAATAACTCTGTAACGGAATGTCGGAATTAAACCATTTATTTTTAATTCATGAACAAATTCAAGGAAAATAATATCAAAGTACTTTTGAATACTCAAAATTCCTTGTACAACACCTTTAAATTAATTTATTAGGGGCTCGCAAAAGACTTTACTTAATATTACATATAAATGAAATGATTAACTGACTACTTTGCATTAGAAGAATGAAGTGAAAACTAGATTATTTTTTTTGTCTCAACTGGGCCTCGAACCCACGATCTTGGTCTATTCAGGACCATGCTCTAATCATCTGATAACAATTAATTATACCTCAGTTAATTAAAGAATGGTCCTGGTGGATAAACCAAGATCTTGGGTTCGAATTCCGCTTGTGACAATATTTTCCGTGTTTTCAATACATTTTCTACTGCAAAGTAGTTAGTTAAAGGGTGTGAATACCCAAAATAGGAAATTTACTACTATATGTATGTTTCCTAGGTATTTATAAATAATGTCAAACAAAACATCATATGAATTCATTCACCAGTTTGCAAGACATTTCCTTCCGAAGATTCGGAAAATCACCGACTTTTACACTAAACGTACGTCACAAGAGGTTTATGCATACTGTATTTTAAATCTGAAGGACCTAAATAGATTAACTCTTCAAAGTTGCTTTGATAGTAAACCCATAGTTGTCCACTTGTTTGGTTGGTTCAAATTCTCTATTTCCTATACAAATCGCAAGAAGGTCAAAGAATTTAAACAGACTAACAAGGGATTATCAGTTAGTGGTTGTCAGAAACACCCTTGATGGTTTAAACGGTTAAAGTTCTTATGATTGAAAATTCACTATACTCTATCCCGTGTGTGAGAAAGAGAAAATGAGAAATTCATTCCACTACAATGACGTCAAATGCGTGTTTTTTAAAATTGTTATAACTCAGGAACTAAGAAACATAGAAAGTTGCCGTTTTCACCAAAATTTAAAGAAAAATTAGTCCTTTTTACAAAAGAAAACAAAGCAAATATATTCGGATGGTCAATTCCTTTAATCATTATATGATCAGAATGCCAAGGAATGGAAAAATCACAATAGAAGAAGGTTTCATTTTGATCCTACCATAAGGTTTGAATTTGATCCCGAACAAGCTGTAAGAGTGCATGCTGAAGAGAAACAATTGCATTACAATTCCACCGCTCCATATTTCAGTGAAAAATAT
>JAQIWE010004741.1:0-10501 GCA_034698565.1 Campodea plusiochaeta
TATCAATTGTTGGAATGTCAGAAACACCCTTGATGGGTTAAACGGTTTAGGTCCGTAAGATTTTGTATAAAGTATAATATGTTTTCATTTCATTATTTTATATTAATTGTGTGAGATTTTCTAAGCTTTGAATTTTTTTATGGTACCAAATATCACATTTAGTTCCCATAACAACTGTCATACAAGCACACGTCACCACACGTTAAAAACATTTAATGAAAAAGTGTAGAATTCACAGAAACTTTTTCGTAACTTTTCTTTAAAGTTTTAATGATTAATTTTTATTACATTTCCCCCCTGTTTTAGGATATTACTTGGAAGTCAAAGTTCAAGTGCAGAAGGAGGAGGTGACTTCCTTCTAAATCAATATTTGCCTATAAAGCTTTCATTTATTTCATTCTTATACGGATACTTTGATTACTTTCTTCAGATATCAATAACTCAGATGGTTACAGCACTGTCCTGTCAAATAGACCGAGGTCGTCGGTTCGAGTCCCACTTAAGCTATTTTTTTTCTTGCTTTGAAGAGTTTTGACCCTAAAATAATTCCCGTATTAATTTTTTTAATGAAAAACAGTCAGTTTGTCATTTCATACGGTACTATATCCCTCTGAAAGCCTCTTATGAATTAAATTGTATTTTAAAAATAATACTTTCTTACCTTCTATAAAAATATCTTTGTGGTCTGTAAACTGGTACTGGTACGTAACTGTCATCATCAACGGGTCCGATACGGTAATACGGCGAAGTCTCCTCAGATGGCTCTAAATACTGATCGTATGATCTTCTAGCATAATACGGAAAGCGGTATCTATAAGACTGTGATGGATAATACCGTTGAGCGGTCGCTACAGCGGCTGCTGCAAAAATGAAGATCTGAAAAATTAAAAAAAAAAATTGTTAATAGTCTTTAATTAAAATTAAGAAATTAGCGGTTTAGTTAGTAAAATCTACAACTATTTTTTTACTAAATAGATGTACTGTAATGGTAAATCCAAGCGACGCTTTAGGCATATTCAGAGACAGATCGCAAGTCAAATGTTTCACCAGATGTTATGGGGGTTTTTGATAGAAAGTTTTTAATTCATTCAGTAGCTTTTACCCAACGGTTTTTCAATAACGACAATATTCCTGGTTTGTAAGACTAACATGAAAACTTCTCATTTCTGTGTTAAAAGATAAGGAAATTCAACATCCTATTAAAAACATGAATAAAAACTACTGACGATGAAATAAATTTGTAGTGGAATAACCTGGCGAATCTAGTGGTTTCATGTGCAAGTACAATTTGAAACTTCGTTAAAAAAATAAAATGAATTCCATAATCATAATTTGGTCGTGAGTTTTTTTTATATTTTGAGTACTAGTTTACATTTAATGAAAGTACTAAATTCTGAATTTCCAGGTCCCTATCTTTAATTTAAAATTTTACATTTGTACTGTTTAATTTAGGTCATATATCGTTTATTATTTAAATCAATTTTTATAAACATTCAAAATGTGGCACACTACTTAATTGTCATTTTGTATATTCGTCCAACACATATTTTTTTGGATTAAAAGAGTAAAATAGTTGAAAATATATTTAAGTAAATTAAACAAGTAAAATAAAATTCTAAAGGAAACTACACCGAATTAAAATATTAATACAATATAATCAAACACTGTAAACCAGGGCAAATAAAAAATGTGTTAATATTCCAATACAGAAAAATGAAGAAGAAAAACGAGACGAACCAACTGACACGATTTTGTCACTGATAGTCATTTCAACGTGATTTGTATCATCTTACGAGTTAGTCTGGAATATTTTCAAACATTATTGCCCCATCATTAATCAGAAGTCACTCACGGAGCCATCACTAATTTCTAACCACTGTTGAGGTGGCCAAAAATAAACGTGTTGCTTTCTACATAAGTTAATCACTGTTATTATATTGTTAAAGCTGTTATGCTGCTTTCAAAGAGCTAATTTTCTTCCAGTAATTATAAACCAGTTCGATTTAACAAAATGCAATACCAATCACGCGATTTCAACTATTATTTTTTTACTGAAAAAAAAAATCAACTTTGGAACTGCATTCATTCATGTACGTGTGAAGTTTTTAGTCAATTATTGTTCTATATTTTTCAACATTGCTTTGAATTCAGTTGCAAAGTTTGATAATGAAAATGAAGTTCCTGTTTTGAAGAATATGGAGAGCAGAATTTTCAGATATTATAATACAAAGCACAAATATAGTGGGAAGTTTGAGACTTTACTCAATGAAATAGCAGAAGAGGAGGACAAAATTATTAATAATTATTTTGACGTTTGTACTCACAAATGCGTCTCTGTAAGAAAACGTCTATATTAATAAGTATATAGATATATGGATCCTTCGACGAATACATCATTAAGAGAAAACGTTATTGTTTTCCTTACATTTTTGGTATATAAGCTCGTACATTACGAATACATGATATTCTTGTACTTATATCTCATAACGATTTTGCAGTATTGAAATTTTCTGAAACATTATTTTAAAAATAACCATCTTAGTTTTTATTTTCAATGGATGAGAAATGAACTAACTTATTCATCATAATATTCATTACGGGAACAAATTCTGAGAATTATTGTATATAAAAAAAATTGCTGTGTCACTAAATTCTTGACGCAGAATGAAGGAATTTTTGGTATACTAATTTGTGCTGATTGAAAGAAAATAAGAAGTTATGCAGTATCTACTGAACAAATTTTTAATACCAGAAAAATATAAAATCATATTTTTTACTATTATTAAAATATGTTAGTTATTTATGTTATACCAGAGGAAAAGAGTGCCATTGTCAGCCTAAACCACTTCAGAAACTGACATTATAATTACATAATTTATTGAGTCTATTATTTCAAGGCACACTTTTGAACAAAAAGAAGAAGCGTGTTCTAGAACAAGATTACAAAGATTACCAACAATATAAATTTAAAGAAAAGAGATAAATAATTCAATAAAAAGAAGTAGGAAAATATAAAATATAGTGGATGGTCAGGAATGCGCTGAATGTCCAGTATATTGCATTAATTTATTAACAAAGTGCCTTTGATAAGTGAAAGAATTATTAACCGACTTCAAAAGTAGGTTATTAGCTTCGAATGAAATTGTTTGATTATTTAAATAGCAAACTAGTATGGCTGAAAACAGTTTTATTACTTGTGACACCATAGTACTAAACAATGCATGACAGCATCAATCGAGTCTTAGAGTAAAAAATAATATTATAGACGATGTGATCTAATTTTCTGAAGAAGTTTTTTTAATCAGCACTGGGATGTTTACTTTTTTTCTCAACAATAGATTTTTTTGGATTATTTAATTGGTTGTTAATACCTTAATTAAGCAGTTCAGAATACAATTAATTGGAAAGGTCACAATAACTAAAGAAAGAAATATTAAATAATCAAAAAAATAAACCAAAATAATATAACAGACTTACCAAGATCTTCATGTTGTTGTCTCGAGTGAATAAACCATCCACTAAAAACTCACTTTCTATAGCACTGGGCTAAAAATCTTTTTGTGGAGCTGGTTTTTCTTTCAACTTCATTTTATATGGATACCCCCACCCCTCCTCCTTTATTGCTTCCTATGCAGTTTTTTCTGATAATGTTATATACCCGATTTGCTGGAAATATCTAATATACTTCGTGAACTCAGGAATATGTAATATAAAGATTGCGCGAAATATTAATGCTTCTTTAATTTCCATTTTCTAGTTTGTTTGCAAAGAGGTGTATTATGAAAATTATACACCTTTGGTAAATATCGATTTTTTTGAAAAAATTATGGATGATAAAAATTGGAGTTAACTGGTTAAATTGTTTTAGAATGGCAAGCAAATCCTGGTAAATAAGAAAAATTACCTTAAAAAACACCAATTTCCTTCTCCTATAAACAGAAGATTTTATTTTAAATGGTCTTATACATTTGTACTAATTACAATATCTTACTGTAACTTAATTTTAAGGAAAAACCTGGAAAACTTGAATGGCATTCCTGGTATTCTTTTTAGAGGTTTTCTGATGATACCAGTAGCTCGTAAAATATCGAAATATGAAACGTTATTTAAAATTTATTAAAATGAAACGGACCATACTCGCAATTGTCTTAGTATTATATTCTTATAAAATTTTATTATAATTATCTTCAGTTATTTTATTATAATTATCCTCAGTTAATCGTAAATGATTAAAATAAATCTGGTTTCATTCTGCTGAGGGTTCATTCCAAGACAGTGCTTGAACAACGAAGGAAAAGCTTGGAATCCATCGCTGAAACATCGTAAAAATAATTTTTTTGATCACACCAGCTTCATCCCGATGTTAGTACGAAGTGAATAGGCACTCTAAAAGAACTACAACGTATTGTGGAAAAAAAACTGTCTTAGAGTTCTTCCATTTGTTTTAGACCATCTTCGGGGCAATATATGAAAAAATGTTGAAATCCAACTATTTGAAACAGAACTGTACCTTAAAACGGTAAGTTAGCGAAACCACTACTTACTAATTTACTCTTTTAAGATACAGTTGTGTTTCAAATAGTTGGATTTCAACATTTTTTTACATGACCCCGAAGATGGAGTCATAAAATCCGAAACCTGGGTCTGTGTACATAAATTATGAAAATACTTTTAAATCAGCATTAGCTTTTCATTCCACAATCGAATGTTATTATTTTCAAAGTACACAACTACCGAAAGGGAATATTTAGATTGGTCTATTTTTTATATTATGTCCATTTCCTGATTTTCTTTCTTCTAGTTTTAAATTGTATGTATTGTTTTGTCTTTTACTTGCATGTTAGCTTGCATTAAACTCGATAGTATACTGGAACATAACGCTTCATTTAAGTAACTAGAAAACTATATTGTTTTGTTTAGTTCGTCATGAGGTTTGATTTATTTTCTACGTTAAAGAGATAGATCTTTTTATGTTTGTATGCAATTTAATAACATTCAATCTCATAGAAGTGCAATGTGTTTTGGATTAAATCACCACATTATCGTACCGTACTCTAATCGTCAATATTTTAAAACCCTGACTGATTACTTCTAAGTTCTAACAAGGAAATATACTTAAGTCGTTAGTGGAATAGCACATTCGTTTTATTTATTTTAAATATAATTATTACGCCCGTAAAATATTTCGAGTTGGCAAACATGGCAAAACTATATGCCGCTATAACGCTCAAGCGATTTTGTAAATATTGTCTGAGCTAAACCTCACTCTCGATTGCTTACTTGTCAAATTTAAGAAATTTATCTCTTGCCTCAGTACATTCCAGTAATAAATTATTCCACTGCTAGTATAACAAAATACTCTAAACATGTAATTACTGAAATTAATCTTTCCATGCGTTATTATTACTTCTGATTGGTAGTTGAGAATACGTAATAATTACATCGATACTATCACAAGCCAATCACGAGTCACGACAGAATCCAACATGGCTCCAGGCGAATTTTCTGCACATCTTATAAATCGCTGGGATATTATTACAGGGTTAGTTTGGAATTTTTGTTTGTGTCTTTACAGGAACGTGTCCTTTCTTTTTCGTGGCCCCTCTTCAATATCTTCTTTTTCTCTATTGAATCAAACCGGTATTTTATTTCTTGAAATTAAGAAATAATTAGTATGTGTGTGAGTAATTGTAGAAAATATGTTGATTTTAATTGAAGCTTATGTGAAATAGAAATAACTTATTTAATTTTTTTATTACAAGTTATTCCATAGCTTCGGAAGTCATTCCACTACTTTGGAATTCGGTATCGAGTTTTTTTTTTATTATGAGAGTGTTTTTATTGTATTTCTCCAAATACTCATTTGAGATATTAATTTTTTTACCATATAATTTTATAATATATGAATATATTTCTATACGTATAGGAAGTAATGTATACAAGGTTAGGATTTCCTGAGTTTCATTTAATGTGTGGAAACACAATAGTTACTACCATCACTATATTGAGAAACTGAATCCAAAACCAGGATTTCCAAAGATATTCTTATATTAAGATTCCCTAAGAAAGGACTACTATTAAAAAAGTGATAGAAGGATTTCCCACGAAATGGATCTTTCATACAGAATTATTTGATGCAATGCACATTCATGAATACTCCACTATTTTTAAACTCATTTGCAAATTCTGCATGGTCTCTTGTAAAAAATTGGCTTATTCTTCCTACAATAGCATTTTGTGCTTATAGTTTAAATATTAATGCCAGGAAGGAATAAAGTGACAGGAAATAACGGCTCTGTTGTTTTTCTAGAAACATTTAAAAATAAATATTGATATAATACATTATTTTTGCAAAATGAAGGCAGAAATATAATAAAAATGTAAAATATATTACAGCAAAAAGGCATGATCTTAATAGGTTAAGAATTAAGTGACTACAAAATTTCCGGAAACATGCTTTTATTGAATTTTACACAAATATTGATTAAAATCATGTCCAATGAGTTTTAAATTGTTTCTAGTTCATTTATTAGATCTTTTGGGGGTGATAGAAAACAGCTTCATAGCCTCAGAAACATATTTTCCATAGATTTGTTTGTTGTGATATCGAAAAACTATTTTAATTATTCCATGCCTATAACCTCATACCTCTTTCACTAAAAGTCTCACGAAAGAAACATCTAAAAAAACTCCTTGTAGGACATTTCGTCTGTATAACATCAAATCTTACATAATTTCTTGATTTTCTTCTTGTCTCACTTACCCTTGACCGTGAGTAGAATAATGTAGTGTTGCCATATTTCTTTTTATTTCAGAAGGTAGATTTACCTGTTGAGGAAACTCACGGCAATTCTATTATGATATTTCTGCAAGAAAACAAAAATTCAATGATTTTCGTTCTGCTTATAGTCAGTGACAAATTATCAAATTGGTATAAAATACTTGTTTTGATTTCAGAAAGTCATTATACGACGTGCTATATAATTACTTTGAAATTTGTTCAACATACCCTATGCTGGTACGGAGATTACAATATGACGTATTCATGTTTAAGATCCTTCTTGGGTCTGGCCACTTATACGAAACGAACTAATTATAGCTTCAGGAAACATCTTGTATTTTGTGAACCTTTTCAAACCTTTATTGTCGTTTATTGTACAGTTGATAAAGCCTTTTTATTAATAAAGATGAAACATCCTGAAGCTTATTAGTTTGTTTCGTATAAGTGGCCAGACCCAAGAAGTATCTTAAATATAACTACCCTTTTCAAATTACTACTGAATATTTTGTTTGAGTGAAGAATGAATAAATGAGGATCAGGAATACATTGCTATTATTAAAACAAGGAGGTTCCTATCTGAGTATCAGTTGATGTACCAGTATATGCACTACTTGAATACCCTAAACTCGTGTATATTACCGGACAATATACCCAACATTCAAAGGTTTCGATAAAATGCAAAACAACTGCAGAGACTAACAGATTAAATGCGTTGGACAAACCTTATTTTGTTTGATCAAATATTATGGAGGAACCTTACAAAAATGGAAAAATTTGGGATTTTTGTTTTCTCATTTATATGATTGCTTTTCAAATTATATAATGTTTCTTAGTGCCTAAAAGGGATGATCACTGCTTAGATCACTCCTATCTGACTATCTATTTATTTCAATTTCGAAACACATTGTCACAGTTTGTTTTCAGTAATAAATCTCATTATGCTTGTGATTGTGAACTACTGTACACTGTAGTACAAATGATGAAAAGGACATTTACAAATTTTCGAATTAAAAAGAAAGAGCATTATATTCCGGAAGATTTTCACATACATACGAGCATTATTTTAAAATAATATATTTTATTGGTTAAATATTTTTCGTACATTTGGAGGTACCATTTTTAGAAAAATAATAATAATTAAAAATATGTGGCAAGCTCACTGAGATTTTACTTCTGTGTGAAAGATTCTTGTATTTTTGTTACATTCCACTCAGGTTAGCCACCTAAACAATTTTTTATATTCCTATTTCCGCCTGTTTGTTGCCAACCTGTCTAGATTAACAGGTTTTCACTTTTTATTCATTCAAAAACAGAAAGGAGGGGAAGAAAGCTATTGTGCGGTCGTGAACCTATCGTAAGGTCACTCAGAATATGAAGTAAATAAATTGGAAGTAAAATGACCTTAGGGGTCATGTTCATGTTAGGTTACCTGAGGCGGAGTTAGAACACATGTAGGATGACCTTAAGTACGTCACTTTTACTTCCTTCGGGGTAGATAGATTGAAGAATGAAATAGTAGTACAACATGATTTTGGAATCTTCGTAACAATATGCGTTCTTATATCTTTCGACATTCTGAATATTCCTACCGTATATTTAGATAAAGCCAATTATAGTTTAAAATCTGTAAAAAAAAGGAAGTCATATTTTTTACCCCATTATCTTCGATAAAAATTATTATAATTTTTTTATGAAATTTTTTCCAAAATATCAAATTACAAAACTTCATTACGAATCGATTGATACCACTCATTACATGATTACTAAAAATTTACAGCATAAAAAGAGTACTGGAAGTTACATGCAAATTCCCATTTAACTCTGATTTTCAAATTATGGGTGGAAGAGTCTTAAGATCACTGCAAAGCTGTAACTTTGTTTACATGTTTTTTGTACATTAAGAAATGAGTAATTAAAATATGACAAAAGAATATTTCTTCCATCTGTTTTATTTATGGTACGGCATTATCCTGTTTTATTACTTTTACCAGATCAAGTTACAGATTCAAAATATTATTATTATAGTAACTGATTGTGAGATGGAACTTTTTCATTACCCTGCCCTTTGAAATAACTACCACATCTTAATAAGTTCTCAGATAATATCGACCTCACTCACCCTCACCTCAAGTAGTGAGGGTGAGATCAACCTCACCTCGATAAATCTACAAATATTTTCGCCTTCACCTCTATTAGTGAGGGTGAAGTCATTTTGAGGTTAAGGAGAAGAATAATTATTGCGATTTAAAAATGTTTATTGTTTGCTTCTATTAGCGAATAACTAAAGGACATGAAAAGGTCATAAAAAATGAGACAAACCCTGTTTTATGAAATTATTACATCAAAATTACGTATTCTGTAATGGAGATCTTTTTATTAGCACCTATAGACTATCACTCACCCTCACCTCAGTTAGTGCTCGTGTGGTCATTTTGAGGTTGAGGTGACCTCTCAGGAGGATTTCCATACTGTCAATAATAAAAAAGTAAACTATCATGATATATGCATAATACTTGGGGGAGCATTATGGAATATGGATGTAAGGGTTCATGCATTAATTGACTCCGAACAGATATTGAAGATGGTATAGTCAGCACAATGCTTCATTTGGTATTTATCCCAAAGGTTTTCACTCCTGGCGCACATTAGGCTTATGGGAGGTTTAGCAGAACAATTTGAAGTAGACCGATAATCGACCCAGGTACAACTTGCTCCCTATAGTCTGATGTCCGACAACTATATACTTGACTTGCAATAATACTCTTCTTAAAAAATAAAACATTCCTTCTGGAAATGTAGTACTGTTCTCTTTTCTGATGCGCACTGTAAATGCAGAAAATGGAGGAAAAAACATTATTAATTAATTCCATTTGTATACAATAAACAAACTACACAAATACAAGAAAAATAAAGCTTTTTGTTCCAAAGTTACTTTTCCAAAAGCAGACAAGCATGTAATAAATCGAAGTAGCATTTTACTGCTTTTATAATGAAGCGTGACATAAAGGATATTACTAAACATCGGAACAAAGCAGACAAAGAGTTCTGTCGAGTGGAATAAACATGGCGCCTATATTGTGCAGAATTCGTTTGGTGTATAACGCGTAGAAAATGACTTTTAGAAGCAGTTTTTACACACTGGAGGCTGCTGGGAAAACAAAGAGACGAGACTATAACAGTGGTAAATTAAATGTCTCAAAGTGTAAAAGATATAAATAAAATTATATCAGAATCTTTATCCAATATCATCGGGTCTGTGGTATAATAATCAGAGGGCTACGACATTGGTTTGATTCTCAAGGTATATACATTGTTTGATTTCGTTATGATATTAACTCACCAACAACATGAATGGTCTATTATAAATAAAATGTTTTTAACTGACTACTTTGCATTGGAAAAAAAACTAAGAACAAGAAAAATTTCGGCTCAAGTGGGAGTCGAACCCACGACCTCGGTCTATCGAGGACCGTGCTCTACCAACTGAGCTATTGAATCCGACAAAGCTTCTAGTACTATAATTTAATTTAAAAATAATGAATGGTCTAACTTTATGTACTGCAATTTGCAACGTTATGATGCTTTGCACTCGGGTTATTAATAGTACAATAGTTCACTGCATTTATCTTGATGTATTGTGCATAGGATTATTTAATATTTTATGATCATCAGAACTCTTTCTTTTTATATTGAATAATAAAATCTAAAATAATTTAAAGT
>JAQIWE010004742.1:0-10500 GCA_034698565.1 Campodea plusiochaeta
ATTTTCTATACAATTCGCAGGCTGGTCAAAGAAAACAAATAAGTCAACAAAGGATTATCAATTCTTGGAATGTCAGAAGCACCCTTGATGGGTTAATCGCTTTGGGTCCGTAAGATTTTGGAAATACTATAGTAAGGTTTTGACTGGTTAGAAAATGGAGAAAATGGCGTTCTATAATTATGAATATCTTTTTCCAGAACGTACAAATGTAAGTTTACAGGCTTATTTCGCTATACAATTTGAGTAATAAAAATTGGTTTGTGAAAAAAAAAAACTTGTTTTACAAGTCAGAAGTAGACTGAACATTGAGAAGTTATATTTTGAATATTGTCTTTGATATATCAGATCTATTCTTAAACTTATATTGACTCTATATCTGCAAATTCCTTGAAACGAATGTACGGTAAGCCATACTGAAAATAAGCTCTTCGTTTACAGACTCTCTGAATTGCCCTGGATGCAAATCAAAACAGACTTGTTACTTTTCACTGAAAATTTTGTATTCATTGTTCCAATACTGAACTTTGAGCTGAATAATTTACTTAACAATGTTTTTTTTTTATTAATTTAAACATTTAATATACTGATAATATAAGTTTTTTATAACATCAAAACTACTAAACAACGTTTCATTATCAACTAGAATTAATAATTGACGAGTTGCTCAAAAATACATAACAGTACTCTAAACTGATTTTTAATTCACATCCCCATCAGTAGTTGGCTATGGCCCTTCCTATCTTCCAAACCAGCCTCCCTCCCCCTCCCTTACTTTTGCGAAAAAAAGTAAATTGCTGGATAGAGAGGAAATGAGTCATAGACTTAACTGTTTGCTTAAGAATAGCCATTGCGAATATATTCTCTAAGAGGATGCTGGGAACCTATTCAAGTGTCGCACTTTACTGTTTGAGTCAGTATTGCGAAAGGAATTCTGTTTTGGATGAGATAATGAGCCTATATTGTTTGTTTCACTGCTGTGATTACAATTTTCTGGAAATTGGAAAAACAGTATAAGGTATTTCTGTTTTTTCTTGAGGATTTCTTTGAGTTTGCAAGATCGTAAGCTTACAGTAGTGATTGACACCAAGTATACCATTTTTATTACATCTTTCAATAAGACAATAAAAAAAAGAAACACTTATTTTTTTATATAAATTATATCGAAATAATACAGAACTTAAAACCACTCATAATATAATAGTAATTATGTACTCCTTGTATTAAAAATGAAATGAAGAATCGTGATGGTTCAAAAATAGAACGGAAAAATAGCAAAAAGTAAAGATATGTTAAACTATTTGCAATGTTATCATTTTCTTGATATTTCAGCCCATGATAATTATTATTATCTAACATTATATTGAATATATATCATTTATAAGAATGTGGAAATGAGAACCGTTTTCACTGAATAATAATAATGATCAGACTTCGATTTCACTGAGCTATACTATTGCAGAATATTGCAACGTTTCTTGTTTCTCTCTTTCTTTTTTAATCTATTTCGTCCCTCCCCCCCCCCCTTTTCCCTTCTACCCCAGGGATGATTTTCCACTTGAGTTGGTTGAAATGAGAATTCACATGGATCTATTAGACTTCTATTAACTCGTAGAATATTTTGCAATCACTATAAGTAAACTTACATGTAAAATATGGAAAGTATAATGTATGGGGTTACTGGTGTATTGATGGTTTTGCATGAGCGTATGAAGTTTCCATTGTTTTTCACACTTTCCAAGATCGAACCTATAAAGTTTTGAGTGGCCAAGCTATCTATTCTTCAAATTCAGTTTTCATTGTCTTTAAAGGGTTATCTGATAATGAATTTCCGGTTTTCGGTGATCTTCTTGCACATTATTAAATAATTTTACCAAAAGTTTTGACATTTTTTTACCCAACGGATCAAGAGATATTTCTGTATAGAGTCCATAGATTTTCCACAAGGGAGCACAAGTAGACCTGCTTAGTTCCGCTGCCTTTCGAAAATATGCAAATTATTCGCTGAAAAACACATATCAGAACACATATACTGACTTAAAAATAATGCAAATTAATCATTTTATTCATAAATCAACAGTTGTCTTGTTTTGGGTCACGTTTGATCCGCTACCTTAAAGTTTATTTTCTTGCATTTTCTAAGGTGACTATCTCCACAACCGATGATTTTTGTGAGGTAAGAAAAATAATATGAGTTATTTATATCAAGAAGACTTATATTATGTTATAATATCAGAAAAGTCAATTTAGCTGCAGGTAACCCTTTAAAATGTTCAGAAGTGTAAAACGGTGATTTTTTTAAGTCCATGCTGTTCTAATGCTTTAAATCATGATTTCGACTAAAGAAAAAAGTAAGCTACAGATTCTACTATACAGAAAGAAAATAATATTATATTTTATCAGGTATAACGAAAAAAAAAATTAATACCTTATTAATACTAATTATCTTATAACCCGTAACCTAGAAGCATGCTGACACAGTGATTAATTGTAAATTTGTTCATATAAGGAACTTACAAACCATTGAGATTGTTAAAGGAGTGCGCCGTTGTATCGTTTTCCTGTACTTATTATAAAGGTCACCCCCCTTGGTGAAGGGACACTCTTTTTAAAAGTGCATTACTCAAGCGCAATACTTAAATAGGTATTTCATCAATGCTCAATCTGCTTGATTTATAGAACAGATTCTCCGTAATTAAAACTATATAGATAGTTCCAGAACTATAAAGTATCATTTTAGAACCCATTCAAAATATTTTGTTATTTCATTTGAAGAAACTCATAAAACATCTCTCCAGGAAATATAACTTCTCACTCATCGCCCATTTGATGACATAGAAACTTCAACATCATTCTTATACTACTGTGTTGTCCGTTTTGACGTCCTGCTGATATTTCTGAAGTCCTGCTGATATTTGTGACGTGAACTTTTGAGTGTTTTATGAGGTGCTGACGTCACTGCTGGACATCATAGTATTAACACTCACCGGTAGAGGCGCTCATTGACTGAATGGTATGATGATTGAATGAATGGCATTTTCTCCATGTTGTGATTTGCTGTTATGCCCATTTTGGGAATGTTTTCTATGGACGCAATTTTTTTCTTCACTGCAA
The DNA here is from genome assembly GCA_034698565.1 of Campodea plusiochaeta. NCBI lineage: Eukaryota > Metazoa > Arthropoda > Diplura > Rhabdura > Campodeidae > Campodea > Campodea plusiochaeta. Next base: position 3,112 of record JAQIWE010004742.1, read on the forward strand.
CTTTGTGTGTTAGAACCATTATTAAGAGCAAATATTAAATTTCTTTGATATTTATTGAAAAATAATTCATTACAATTTTTAATCTTATGAAAACTACAGTTAACGAAAATATAAAAGGTTTGTTCAGTATTACAATAAAGTAAGTATCTAGAACTCTACAAAATTTCTAAATTGTAATTTTGTTTACAATAATTTAGTTACCATAAAAATATTAAATTACATACCTATTCTACAATATTCTAAAAGGATTGATAAAAAAATTCTAAAAGGATTGATAAAAACATCTATATACATATAGATAGATTTCCGGAGATTCAGTGGCTTTTCTTGATAATAACTCATCTTGAAAATTATGGATTAGACCACTTCAAAACACAATAAAATACTGGATTGACGTTTCGTTTGCTATATTATCATACAAACATTCAAAAAAATATGTTGAGAAGGGGAAGTATAACATACAAATAAAGTTACAAAAAAAGAGGCACAAATTCAAAGGGCAGCAGATTCTACAAAACTGTTCCAAAAATAGTTAAGTCCCTTTCTCAACATATATTTTTTTTAATGTATGTATGATAATATAGCAAACGAAGCGTCAATCCAGTATTTTATTGTGTTTTAAAGTGGTCTAATCCATAATTTTGAAGATGAATTATTATCTATATACATGTATAATTGTATTAAAAAAAGTAACCAGTAAATTTTGTTACGGTATTTCAAAACGGTAAATCCTTCCCTAATTATAATCTTCCATTTAAGCAAAATGTTCACTCTAGTACCTCTGAATATTACTTTCACCAGAATTATATAATCACTTACTAATCAATCGCAACCTATAATAATAATATGAAGACCATAGCAGGTAATTATGAACTCTTTTAATTATACTCTTTCAGAATTTATCACCCCCCCCTCCCCCTCTCCCATCCAAGTTTAACAAGCAATCAAACTCTGCAGATTATTATACAACTTATTTGCTTCAGTACACTTTGTTTAGGTTTGGTACTGTTTGCAGAAATCTAGTACTGTACAGATATTGTCATTGAAAATCTACTTGTTTTAAATAATTTATTCTTACCAGTTTTGAACTGAGTATACTTCCAGATTTTAAAATAGTTCGAAGGACAGTAAAATAATGGAGAAACAGAGTTATCAAAACTCCATTTCGATGTTAATGTATATTGTATATACGACTGCAGAAATAATACAGTTCAGTGCCAATTATAAGTAGCAATTGTACACTTAAGAAACATTTAAAATTGTCTCATTAATGAGTAGTGAAACACTTACTTTATTAAATATTTATGATGATATATATGTTTATTTATACATACTTTGTTAACATATAGTAAATTGACAGATGCCACAGAATAATAATATCAAATTAATTACAATAAATACTTTATAGGTTAGATTTTTTGGTTTGGAATAGATATGGTTGTGCAGAATGTGGATGGAGTCCTTCAGCACGCGCATGACAATTTCTTGAACCAGTGTACTGACTCTTACGTGATGTTTAAATATTAGAAGTGAGAAAACGCACTTTTTGTTCACTTTCAAATATGAAAATATATACATTTACTAACCTATTAAATCATTTTCATGTAAAGCTTATAAAAAAATGAAAAAAAAAAAAAAACTGAGCAATAGCATAATATTTAAATCGCATTGAGTGTCCATCAATGCATTGAGATTTTTGGAAGACAATATTTTAGAATTATAGAGAGAATAATATGTTTATTTACATACTCAGTTTACATATAGTAAGTTGACAAATGCAACAGAATAACAATATCAAATTGATTACAATAAAATATTTTCAAATTTGTGTTTCTGTATATATATGGTTGTGGAGAATGTGGATGGAATCTTTCAGCACGCTCATGACAATTTCTTGAACCAGTCTCTTTTGAAAGCCAAATCTTCTTATAAACTTATCCATGAAAAAGTTTATAATCGTTCCTCGGGCTCCAATATAACTGAAAATGATCAAAATTTCTGACATTATTATTTAGTAGTGTAACCTAGCACAGCATTCAGAGTGTTATCATAATAACGAACAAGAAAGCATCCATTACAATTTCCTCCATTTTCTACTCCAATTGGCTAAACATCCTTCATATAGCTCCCCTGATTGCAGTGATAGATTCGAACAGAATCCGCTAATTAGTAAGTGATATATGAGTTTTACTTTGGTGCCATTTTAATGAGGACATTTTGCAAGAGTGTTCCAGTATTAATTGATAGATTACTGGTAATTAACTTGGTAATTAACCGTTACTATAAGAAAATTCCCCTGGGAGGATTTTTCAGGGGGTGACAGGGAAAAAATATTTATTGTGTTCAATCAAGATTTGCAATTTGGATGTATTGGTTTTTGCGGGTTTTGGAAAATTGGACTTATTTACATGCTCAATTAAAAATTGATGTGGTAGTCTGTTATTTATGGTTTCATGATAATGGGTCGATTTTTGTTTTTGTGTGCTGGAGGCGAGTTAGACCTATAAACTTTTCGGTGAAATAAATTTTTGAAATATATTTTTATTGTCTGTCACAATGTAATTCTGATTTATAATAAAGAAACAATAAATAATAAATTATATAAAAAAGTTTTCATGTCTTTAATTATTATTTTTAAGATGGTAAGGACTTTACTTGTGAACTTTATATCTATAAACACAATAAAATTTGCAACTGGTACAGTGAAAAACTTGTAACATACAGTATAAACTAGTTTTCTATAGCATTTGCAAAATATTATGATTGCTGTTTTTCACAACCTGTTTTAAAATTTCTTCTATTGTTTTAAAATTGACACATACAGCATACACCATCATTAGTTTGTCTTTTGTTTCACGATGCAGAGCAGAATATCCCGAATTCCGGATAAGGGTTTCATTTGGAATGGAAAATTTCAGTGTAAAAATACTGCGTACTAGTATAGTGTTTCCAAAATCTTACGGACCCAAATCGATTAAACCATCAAGGGTGTTTCTGATATTCCAACAATTGATAATCCATTGTTGACTTATTTGTCTTCTTTGACCAGCCTTCGAATTGTATAGAAAATACACAATTTGAACCACCCAAACAAATGGTCAAGAAAGGGTGTCAAAATAGTTTGAAGACATAACCAGTTTGAGTCCGTAAGATTTTGAAAGGACTATAGCATATTACAAGTTAGTACTGTATATGAAACAAATGTACATATCCACTGCGCTTACTATCTGAAGTGTAATCAATTTATTCTTCTTTCAGCAATTTATTTTATAAAACTTATCTACTGAAACTGCAATCAATAAAAAAAATTATAAGACCTCCATTATTTTGTAAGCTAGACTATCATGCAATAATTAATTATGAACAACCTTACAGAATATACTCAACAATATAACAAACAATATTCTTTTATATACGAAAAAATGACATTATCCCTCTTACAAAAAATCAGTTACCTGTACATAAAAACCTTCCAGATCATTATTATATACGATGCTCATTAAAATCTTGTGTATTACACCTAACCTATAGTTCCTCACTCTGTTCATAGATGTCTCCAAAAGAACAAAAGGTGTATCTATATAACACACCAACGCGCCCATCCGGAATATTATTGTACTAACAGGTATTATATGAGACAACCTTAATGAGCGTTCGCTACCTATTATATTGCTCAGAGTCCTTTTGGCAGTAGCTTAAGATAATTGGGCAAGTAGAGTCTAGAAGGCTTAATTTTCGTTGTGTAGTAGATATACTTCCTAATGATCATCTCTGTACTAACTGCTCGCTAATTTACAATTTCAGATAGAATGATACATCAGTGGAAGGGAAAATGGGATGGGCAGAAATGAAAAAGGAAAAGATTGATGTTATAGTTTTGTAAATGTATATTTTAGTATAATTGTGCGTATGTCAGGGACATGGAACTTTCAACTAATGTTGTTGAGAAGTACAGAGTGAATATCAGTTGAATTAAAATCAAAAATTTGCCCTCTACGTAGTATTTATTGCACAGCAACCAGTTTCGCTTTTACCAGACGAAGCATCATCAGGCAGTAAATGACAAATGAATAAATAAAAGTTAAAACATAATAGACACCATACACATTATCAACAATCTAATGTTCATTTGTCTTGTAAAAGCGAAATTAGTTGCACTGCAATAAATACTACAGACAAGGCAAATTTTTATTTTATTTCAAATGGAAGTATCATTTCAATATATTTTGTGTATAAAAACAACTTCCAACTGAAAAGCTGTGTTATACAGCAATTACAAATATAATAGAGTTGAAGTTTGTTGAATGCTGTAGTGACTTACTCCTGTTTGCAAGCTGATCCATTTATTTAAAATTTCTTATTTAAAGAGAGCTTTGCTGCTCTGTAAAATGATTTGGTGATTTTGGTCAAAATAAGTTCTTAGTATAGTTTTGAATGAAGACACACTCATAATTATCATAATAAGAACTATATAAGACTGTCATGTTCTCCTAGCTCACTCAGAAACATTGTTGTGACTCCATAATTGAAATTAACACTTATTATATAACTACAATAGCTTTCCTCTTTCAAACAGCAATACACAAACACAACAACGTGTAGAATGAAGAATGATATTATAGTCAGCAAGTTCTGAAATCTGAATAGTAAGATAGTTTTTATAGAAGTTTGTAGTGAACTTCTGGCAGTAAATTATACTGGAAGAACTATAGTATATTTTGCACAAATACTTTTCGATCAAATAACGTTGCATAAAGAAGGATATATGTTATAACGGTTGGCAGTCATTATTGTTCAGTCATTGCTGCAACTCAGCAACCTAATGAAAAATGATACAATGTTCTAAGACAGACGATGGAAATTTTGTTATGAAATTTCGAAGTATTAAAAAGACAATAATTTTTTTTTTAATAATAAAAATACAAATATAGGTAGAACGGTAGAGGTGAGCGAAGGCGCGATAGTTGACTGATTTCACCATCTTGCTTTTCTTCTTTAGTTCCCAGACAAATACTGGTGAATAATGAGTACAATTAGGAATAAAATTTGTTGACATATATAAAATCAATTATTTTCCTACTATGCAGATTTCTATAGTGCTTCCAATATCTTACGGACCTAAACTGGTTAAGTCTTCAAACTGTTATGACATGTAAACCCATTGTTGACCACTTGTTTGGGTGGTTCAAATTGTGTATTTTCTATAAGCTTATAATTCGCAAGTTGGTCAACGAAAACAAATAAGTCAACAAAGAATTATCAAATGATGGAATGTCAGGAACACCCTTGATGAGTTAATCGATTTGCTGGGTCCGTAATATTTTGGAAACACTATATATAGTGTACATGATGATGACAACAAATTCCCTTGTCATTTATGTTCATCATTCACCTGTATTTGTCTGGCAACCAAAGGAGAAAAAGCAAGATGGCGTGAAATCAGTCAATTATCGCGCCTTCACTCACCTCTACCTTTTTTCTGTTCTCTCTCCCCCCTCTGAGAACAATACAAAATGGCCGTCACCTATATCAGTATACGCTAGGTGAACTTTGGTATACTGTGTGTCACTTTTTGTGCGAGAAATATGCTCTTTTTTCGTTTGAGAAGTTTTGAAATAAATGTGCGCAAAGTTTATTTTTATAGATTTTTGATGTTACAATACTGTCTGGTTGAAACAATGTATGAAATGTTTTTATTGTTAGAAAATAATGTAGGATTGTATTAAGCTGCTACTGATGGAAATTTTCATCATTACCATGCAGCTTGAAACATTAAGCCATTGTTCAATTGTTCTGACTTACAATGCTGTTATTTTAAGCATCCATAACTGCACTTTCTTGATTTCAATAAGAAAGAAAAATATTTAATAAAAAAGTTTGTCATCATAATATAATTAAGAGCTTATTACATGGCATTTAAGATTTTTCGATGTCAAATGTTTAAAAATAGCTTACGAAAGTGAGATTTCCTGATATACTTTAGTCAGCAGAAGTTTTTCTTTTCTTTACTGCTTCTGTTTTCTATATACATGAATAACTTGAAAGGATTAATTATATTTAGCGATGAGGTTTTTCTCTTCTTTCATCTTGGTGTTTACAGAAATGTACCTACTTTGTGAAGTCCTAAAACTTATCCCTCATAAATTTCTTTGCTCCAAACTGATTTCTAAATGACCAATCCCCGATCGCAACCCTCATTACATAGTCCCGACCGAGGGGTGACTCACCCTTCAAAAATTTGTACACCTCTGGAAATCTCCAAGAAGATTGCCGAAGATTTCCAAGATTGCCTCTGATTCCTAATGATTTCCGGAGATGTCCAATGATTTCTTAGGATTCCCAATGATTTCTAATGATTTCCAAGATTGCCAATGATTTCCAAGATTGCCGATGATTCCTTATGATTTCAAAGATTTCCTATTGATTTCCAGAGATTTCCAATGATTTCTCTGATTGCAAAAGATTTCCATTGGGATTTCCTAAATGGCGTACACTTATTTCCGAAAGTGAGTCAGCCCTCGATCGGTCACAATCCATGCTAAATTATAGGAGCAGTCAACTCCCCAAATACAACATGGCGGCAAATTTCTATATAACCGTACTACACACAAAATGTATTGAGTGTTATACTCCATACATATATATAAGAACCACGTACCCGGAAAGAGCTTTACTAATTACCTTCCAAATTTTCTGCTTTCGTGAACCCGTGGAATAAAAAGTCACCCATAGGTAGGGGGGAGTTAAATAAACCTTGTTGCTTAGCGGGAATATCATCAGCGTGATTTTATTGTTATAGATTCGTTAATTTGTGGCTTGAAGTTTATCTTTCTGCCGGTAGGTGGATGTAGCGATTGTTATAATATAGCGGAAGAATTCACACGTGGGTAGACAAATGTTTTACTGGAAATGGGATTTCAAATTTTTGCTGTTTTATTGTGATTTAGAATGTATGTTTTTAAAAAAGATTTGGATTTGATTTTTATTAAATTCTCACAGGTACTATTAATAGGAGCCGAGAGGTATAATAGCAACAATACTAGCAAAAGTGTTGCTCAGAGTTGTTTGCATTATGAGATTATTAAATTGCTGGACAGCTGAAGTAAACGGAGATTTTTTATTATTATTATTATTATTATTATTATTATTATTATTTGCTATGATTATTGTCATTTTCCACCATATTTAACAAGCAGAATTATTTTTACTCTCAAACTGTATTCGAAGAGATGTTTATAATCTCATATTATTGTACTCCGCAATTGGAATTTTATATCTATGGAAGACATGAAGATCAGATTTTTATTATGAAAATCGAGGGGCGAACCACTTGTGAACATCGGTGTACAAATGTTTTGAACACCGCCCATGAACACCGCCTGAACACCG
>JAQIWE010004743.1:0-10499 GCA_034698565.1 Campodea plusiochaeta
AAGAAAAGAAATAATTTGTTTTTAAAATGTTTAGTATTATTTATATGACGTAGATCCAATGGAAGAGAGTTCCATAAGTATTAATTAAGTATTAATTAGTTCCATATGTATTAATTAACTAAGAAACTTTACTTCAAAATAATAAAATGAGAGCAACAATGATGAGTTGACAGGATTTTATTAAAATGAATATTCACGAAAATTAGTAAATTATGTGATTTCATGTAAAACCCCTCTACTAAAAATTCCAATTTAACATTTATTAACAAAATTTAAAATATATGTGTGTCCTTAATATGTTTATCTAGATAAAATTAAAATAAAGAATTATTAGCAGTTCCATTGCTAATAAATTACCAACTTGGTCAATTGGAAATTTAAAAGTAATTTCTCTGATGTAAAAACGTGTGGAGTTGCAAACATCACTAAAACATGCAACTTTACTAATACAGGTTTAGCTACCTTACTAATACATGTTTTAAAACAAAACTTTGCTTAATCAGGTATCATACTGATGGAAGAAAAAATATAAGATTTCGCAAATTTTATTTATATTCAACAATTTATAAACGCAGGAGTGTTAATATTAATTACCAACTCCATTTTAATCGCAAAACACAAAGATATATACAAATCAACCAAAAATCATTTGACATTGCCTTATTTTCCTTTCGAGTTCAGTACACGAAAAAAAAAAAAATCTGCATCCCCGTGTATTCCATCTCTCCCATGTAATTCAGCATACAGCAAAAGGTGTAAAGTTGGTGATGTAGAGTATAAGGTATGGTGGGGTAAAGGGAAAGGTGTAACGGGTCAATAAAAAAATAGGGTGACGGCTACAATTCGTAGAGGTGGAAGAAATGAGGGTGAAAAATGAGAGAAAACGGAACGAGAAACAACCATGGAGGAAAGAGTGGAAGAATTCAAAGGGAAGGTGGTTGGTCTCAATTCTTAAAAGTAAAATTCCATGGAGGCATTTGGGGGCATTGATGTAAGGCACATCTTGACCCCGACACAGAAATTGGAGATTTTATGGCAAGTTCCATGCTCCGGTTGTCAATTACTCCCCCCTGTTATTCTCTTAAATGAGACTGAGAGGATTCCAGCAGTCTTATCGGAGGTTTATCAGCGCCTAAATAATTTGATGCCAACCATGAATCGAACTTGAAACCCTCTGAACCCCAGCCTGATGCCCAGCAATCAGACTAAGGCTACTGCAGATCTCACTTCTTACAAATTAGTTGAAAATAATAGTCGAATGTACAAAATAAATGTAGTAATCAAGTAAATAGAACTGTAGCTATGTTTGCTTTTATTGAAAACTTTATTGGCCGGCTAATTAACAGTGGTTTTATATTTGTGCATCAGGTTGTGACGAGGAATATACCGGTTTCGATTCTGGTTGATGCCAAGAAGCAAGAACTGAAAAACCATATTTTACTTATGAACGTTAATAATAATAATAGATACGCAAGCACTATAAATATGTAAAGAATTTTAAAGTATATAAATATAAAAAACTCATTGCATCACAAATAATGAAAATCAGTAAAACTCACTGTTAATTATAATTTAGAACTCAATTCATTTTACTGAAATGATTAACTGAATTTCTTACATTATACAAACGAATTGAGAACTACATTTTTTTGTAGATCAAATGGAACTCGAACCCTCGATTTCGTTATATTCAGAAGCATGTTTCGCCAATTGACGCATTGAGCTACACGCCTTTTTAATTCTTAATGTATTACAATAATTAAGCCAACATGTTAAATATATAAGATATCAAAATACTTTTTTGTTGAGATATTTGGAACAATACATTCCATTTTTATTTATCAGTTATGCTACTTTAAAATACTTTACTATTAATGAGCTAAAACTTGTGAACTGTATTGTATCGTCCAAACAAACATTATTACCAAAGATAAAGAACCAAACACTATTACAGATGATGACATGAATCTCTTTGGTGTATGCACAATAAATATGAATAAAATATGTCATTCACAGAGAGTAGCCGTTTGTTGCATAACATGAAGTTACAATATTTCACTACAGTGCTCTATTTCGTTTATATTATACAGACTGGAGTTATGAGGTGCACACAACTGGTTAAGTCATTGAACTTTTGTGTATACTGCGGCAATAAAATATTGCACTGAGTCCTCATATATATGGCGTATTTTAGTTGGAGTAAAAATATTCTTTACTGCATGTATATCGTAATGCAATTTCTTTTAACCAAAAGATATTTACAAAAATACTGATAGAATTTGCTGTTTAACTTGTTTACTTGCGTTACTCATAAAAATACTAAATTCTAATTTATTTTGCAAGATAAATTTACAAAATTATGAAATATCGTCTCTTAACCATTTAATCCAGATATACCTTCCCTGTATCAGTTTCCCAGATCTTCCTTTACCTTTGGTTAAACGAAACCCTGGGAAGCGTGTAATTCCTTCACTCCATCCACATCGCGCCCTGATGTTGTCTTTCTTGAACCCTAGGGTCTCTAGGGATATTTTTTCTTTCTTTTCCCTTCTTTTTTCCGTGTCCCCAAATAGCAAACGAAATTAGTTTTTTTTTCTGTAGCTCTCTCTCTCTCACCTTTTCTCTATAAGTTTACTCTTTTTAATACTTCACCTTCTTGTATCCTTCTTGTGTGTGGAGGTATTGGAAAGATCGCTAAACATTCGTAAAAGACCAGGGAGCCCAATAAAAGAAAAGGAAATATTTTGTTTCAGGAGGGAATCGAAAGAATAATCAATGTCAAGGGAAGGTGAAAAGAATGAGGTCGAAGGTGAACACTGCTGGTGATGGATTTAGGCTAGAAGTTCTTTTTGGTTGAAGCAATTGTGTGGAAAATGAAAGTCACAATATCTTGAGTATTGCTTGATTCATTGCAATAGTTTTATAACATAAGGTAAAATCTGGACAGTACATCTAATCAGTCAGAGAAATATCAATATCCACAAACATTATAATATTTCCAATGTGTTTAATTTAAAGCAAAGGCCTTATTATAAATTCATTTATTTATGATTCATTGCATTTATTTAGGAAGGATATTAACAGATGTAGGTGTATCAAATGTAACATGATGGTTTGAGCACTGCAAAGGTTTTATCTTTCAATTGTTTTGCCAGTTGTTATCTTGAGGTCCTTTTTGACCAGTATATAACTTATTTATATCGATAAAAATTAAACCTAGTGCGGTGCTATACTAATTTACTGTACTAAATATAATTTTGATTCCATGAAATTTCAAGATAGTTTAATAATTATTCCAAATATTCAAACTGAAATGGAATATATGTAACAGCAGAGTTTTGCAAATCAATGTGTCCTTATAATCATGCCACTATTGCTTGTTCTTTCATAAACCCCGAAACAACAATTATTTCGTGTAAACATTTCCATACCACACACAACACGGTTGAGACAGAAGTGAAAACATAAAGTATAATAATATTTTTGTGTAATATACCAATATAGCTGCATTTGCATAAAGATTCAATGAAGAAATTTTCCCTCCATGAACAGTGTTTTACACTGATATATTTACATTTACATTAGACTTTTCCAATACGTAGCAACTTTCAGACTGGATAACACGTACATAATGTTAGAATGAACAGTACATAGTCTAATTGAAATAGCTGTAAAACTAGAGGATATGTACAAAATTCAAACAAATAAATTACTGGTAATTTCAAATATACCTTATACCGGACTACAACGAAGTACACAAATAGTAAGTTTCGGAATTCAAAATATTTTACTGTTTTACCACTGAAAAATACCTGTATATGGTAGACCAACATTCCTTTCCTAAAAGATACCGAAAATCAAAGATAGAACACAAATTTACCTCTAATACGGAATTTCCTTTTGCGATTTTGAACTAAGCCAGGAATATATAATGAGGAAAAGAGAAAACCACTGATTTTTTGTAACCATTCCAACTCTTCAAAGGTATCACGTACTTGAAAAACATACGTTTTGCAAACCGAAGAATTCATCGTATATTCAGGATAAATGCACGGAAACAAACTATTCTCCAATGAATGATGTAGTCGTAATAATGATAGGGTTTCAGGTGTATCAAAATAATTGTTCATAAATACTGCATAAATATTTGTTGCTCTCAGACATTATTATTTTTACTCGTTCTCTTTTGATAGTTACAACATATTATGTGAGGAAGAATTGTTTGTAATATACTTTATTGTGAAACTTCTTCATGCGAGCTTGTCTATTACTTGGTACTGTTGGAGTTTATCCTTCATAAAAACGGCAAATTTATTTAGTTATCTTCGAATTATGGCAATAAATATCGATAACAAAGTTGATAAAACTTGGACTATATGCGAACTAAATAATTTATTTTTTATACATTGCAGTGATTAACATAATATAATTGTATTATTTTGACTGCTGGTTAAAAAGCCAGTTATTGTAATACTGTTATTACTTTTTACAACCTAGCTGACTAGCTTCTTTCATAACTGCCCGTACAGAGTTCCCAGTTCGCCCCTATACTTAAATACAATATTATCGTTACAGTTTCTCATTCAAATGTAATATCAATTCTCCTATATAATAATACTTAATATTTTAAAGAAAATGTAACAAAATCTATTGAATTATTTAAAGTTTCAGTCCAACTCTTCCCATCACTAGCTACGATACTTTTCGATATCATTCCGAAAGTAGAGCATCTTTGATTTCCTAACCACCCCTTCTGAAATGCAAAACATTCATTCGTCCAAACCTCTTTGAGAGCTTTCTGTAATTCAGATGTACAAAAAGAGCTGCCGTACTTTTGATACCAAAAACATTAAAGCTAATTACAGAGAGTAGTTATCTAGAAAAGCTACTTCTCTAATAGCCCTTAACTTCTGCTGCTAGGGTTGCCAGATACAAAGGTTTAACTAGGTTAATGTGATATTAGAATGAAGGGGTTTTACAAGTTTATTCTTGGAGTTGTTTGTTGAATTCGATCGGATTTATCAATAAACACTTAAACTGCGATAATATACGACGGAAAATTCAGAGAATTTAAATCTCATTGTTAGCAGCATGAGTTTTACATTCTACAGTACGTTCTTCATTCGTGTCAGAATATGACAACAGTTTCTGTAAAACTAACATAAAACAGATCATTCTCATGTTACCCAGCTCTCTTTAGCTTTAAAAGACTGTTGTCTTTCCATTTTTATTTTTTGTACAACATTGTTCTCAGATGAAATTTAAAGTTGTTACTTTACCATTTATTATTCTGCTCTGTTAATTATAAAATAAAACAGCAGTTCAAATGTTGTTATGCAAAGACATTATGTAGCAATATGTACAGCTCACTGTATTACTGAACTGTTTGCCAGTTTGATTTATAAATGTCACGGAAGCAGTTGAGAATGTATAATCCTGTTTTACGGCAATATAAAAATATTGTTGGTATCACCTAACAGCATAATTATAACTGCAAGTTTTTATTGTTTTTCAAAAGTAGGAAGGTAATAATATAATTACCTGTTTCAGGATATCATTATGACAAACTTTTCTCTGTCTTGAAATGTACTTTATAAGACTCTATTATTTACCACAGGTCAAACTATTGCTTAAATAAACATTTCTGAAGTGCAGATAATTTTTAAAGCACTGCATGCAAAGTTATGTATGCACTCTCTCTGTCATTACTAGTATTCTTAAAACTATGTTTCCTAAAGTTACAGCAACATCACTGCTGGTTACAATTTAATTTAATGAAATAAATCTCTAAAAATGAATGAAAACTTCTTAAACTAGATATGTGATGGTTTAGAAGTCTCAAAACTCTGTTCCAGGATTTTCACCAACACTACAAAACTTTACCATAACTTTTCCAGAATATGGTAACCCTTGATTTTTCCTGGGGCTACATAAGAGAACAGAGAGGTGCTGCTATTGCTGTATCTAACTATAATCATAACAGTTAAAGCATTAAAACATTTATTCCTATGACAGATACTTCCAAAACATGGGTCTCCTGGCTCCATTACACACTTTTAAAGCTCTGGAGATGAAAAGATATGAATTTTCAATGTTTCAGTGTTCTTTTCTGTGTGATCAGGATATTGGGTAAATTTTGAAAGGGATATTGTTAAAGCTGCAGCTTATATGATAAATTATGTACGGTAGAATTTATTTATGATCATATCATATTTTTAATTTCATTTATAAGAGAACGTACTTTATATTTTTCATTGGTAAGAAATAAGAATATCGAGGATTGGCAGATCCCATAATAATTATTATTAATGCAAATATAAAATGAAAATGTATTCCTGTGTTAATAAGTGAGTTTGGGATCAACTGTCAGGTATAGTTCAGCAATAAAAGCTTAATATATGCAAACAGCGAGCTATATTCAGAAGAAGATACTAATAAGAAATATACTAGCATGAGAATTTCATAGATTCAGACTCAATGATTTTACGAGGGTTTCATTTTCCCTTATAAGTTTTTATTAAAGAATAATTTTGCTGATAGTCAAATTTAACACAATATTTTTAATCAGGGTATAGGAGATTATTAATGCTACCAAAGCTTATTTAATTTACATATTATGTGGAAGATATTTTAAGGACATATAACAAGAAGATTAGAATTTATTGTTCATATTATTTATACGGAATAGCCTCTATTATATCGACACCTTTCCCTAGAAAACGAATAATGATTGCGCCCAAGCTTTTAATTGCTATTTTTGCTGACATATACTCATCTAAGTTTAGAGTATTGGATAATAGTGCAGGATATTGATATACAGTATGTAAGCTGAATTGATAAGCTGAGTGATTTTAACTCAAAAGCTTAAAATAAGAATTGTGGAATTTTTTTTTATCAAGTTTCTTTATTCAGCTGTAGAAATAATGTGATTCACTGGTTCATCAAGTTGGCACTCAACATTGGTTGGGGGCTTCGAAATTTGTTACTGTAAAATCTTTAATTAATGAGTTTCCTGACTTCAAGAACATTATAATGTGATGTTTTGAAAATTATCTTTCTATTATTTTCGTATTTACACATATAAGTGTATATTATGATAATATAACTATATCACATAATTACAATACAATCTTATCAATTTCCCGCGCTGCAAAACGTTTCTTTTTTCTTCCAGAAACTGAATATGATTATAACGTACAGTATGAAAACATCTACAACAATTCTTACCTGAAATTCCATCGTACGTCCACCATTCCTCCCAAATGTCTGCTGAACAAGCTGAAAAAGTAGAAAACAGAAGTATAAATAAACTATTTTAGATTTACAGAGTAATATTAGTTAGCACACAAATTTTATATTTCTTAAAATATCCTATCATCATATACCACCATCAAAAAAATTAATTTCTAAAATAGTACAAAAATGTTAAAAATAATATAATTATTTTGAATTGTTTGTATCTTTAACATTGAACATCGAAGATATTAAGACTATCGGACCACTTAAAGAAACATGTAGTTTTCATGCAAAACGGACAATGACAGAAAGCAGGAAAGAGAGCTTGATAACTTTTCTTATATGGCCAATTGATGGGGTTACTGTATTGTACATCAGAAATGACTCCTGGTTTTTTGGAATCTTTTAAGTGGAAGGGCTCCGGATTAATCAACAAATACTATATCGCAGTTATGAGTACCATACGTTTATTTAAGTGAAATACATGGTCATGGATGAAGGATATTTGAGTTACTGTTATTATAACAAAGAAAACAGTATTCAGTTTAGTATGATTCCAGATTTAAAATGGAATCATATACCATAATAAAATATTGAAGAGAGCTAAAACGTGGAGAAATCAAGAATCAGTGGAAATAATAAAATTGAAGAAAGAAGCCATGAACGACAAAGTTGGTCCCTACAATTTAAAAAACTGGACTTGATTAATTAACAAACAATATTCATATTTCAATGTCAAATATTTTTTTTATATTTGTCTTGTTAAAAGTGAAGGTTTCTCGCTAAAATATTGACAAAGATTTTGTTTCATTTATGGATTTACCGAAGGTATTATTAGAAAACTTGAGTATTTAGTTTACTATGAAGCTTTTTCTTCTCCCTGTATATGGCAGTTACTGTAGTTAGTCAGAGAATACGTACTGTAATTTGTAATACAAAATGTTTTCTATCAACATGTTTAGACATTAATTTTATTGAAAAGCCACTTTTGTTTCTTAAATAAATTTAAATAATAGCCTTAATTATACAGAGGCTCCTTTCACAAAGTATTATATGACGTCGTAATCTGGTTATAAGCTTTAGGCGAACGTTTATTTTCCCAATCTAACAAGTTATCACCTGACGAAAGTGGTTAACTAAACTAAAAAAAATAAACCATGTCATACATTAGTAAACACTGTAAACACCCTCGAAAAACACTGCTGTCCTTCACCTCTATCGCCCTGCACTCTGGTATGTCAAAACCCAACTTCCGTAATCTTTATCATTCCCATACCCCGGAAGTACAATGTCACATGTGTAGAGCAACGACTTTAACACAAGCATATTAATACCATATCCCATTGTTCCATATTATCCACTATACTCTCGGAATCGTATACAGCCCCTACTTGGACGTGTGTCAAATAGAGTAATATGCATTTTTCAGAAGTTGCATTTGACAGAAGCTGTCCAACATGACTTGGTTACAATACCGTTTTATGTTGAATAGAATGATTTGCTGCAGAGATGTCGGGAATGTTTTGTTTAATAGTTGGGTCAATTGTTTCTTCTGGTACTATTATTTTAACTACTGCTGAGCGGGTATGAATATTGTATTGTTTTTGGCTATATGCGGGTGATTGCTATCTTCAGGATTGTTTGTATATTTTTGGAAGAGGTTCCATTGAATTATGGGGATCAAAATTTTGTTAACGATTATTCTTGCAGTAAGAATTCCTGAATCATCATTTTACTGGCACCGATGAGTAATCAATGAAGTTTAAGGTACTGTAACTTCGAGGAAACTATTAAATCAGGTATGATTAAAATTTGATAAATTAGAGAACTTATACAACACACAATGTATCAAACTTTTAAGTTTTTTGTGATAAATTTATTAAAAAAATTCAATGAATAGTGTTAGCTGACAGTATCACAAAGTTAATGTACTGTATGGTAACGAACATAAAAAGTTTGGAGTTACTTATTTAATTTTGTAAACATATTACTATTTCAAAAGTATATACACTGAAAACCTGAGTGTTAATAAATATTTTTTAAAAATCACAATAAAGTAGACTACAAATAACAGATCTAATCATGAAAAACATCCAAAATAATTATTTATAACACATAATTAAATTCTGAATACGGTTGATATTCTACAAAAGTTAATTGTTTTTATCATTTTAAAGTTTTTATTCTATGTTACTTCATTAAATTGCTTAATCCGTTAAAACAGGCCATCGGCTTACTTACAGGAAACATTAAAAAATCATTCGTTCATTCATCCATATATAGTGATTAGTTCAAAACATTATTTGTTTAGAAAATTTTCAAATATTTTGACAACTTATTAAAAATCATTCTGACAACAGCACAATACTCCAAAAGTTATGATTGAAAGATACTTTGAATTTTTGATAACCTCATGCTTTATTTTAATGGGTTCCACTCCTCTTCCATAAACTATATTTCCCCAACCACGAAATGGTCATTTCAAAACTGAAACTCCCTACGATATTATTTCCATATAAAGAGCATTTACTACGCTACCAATATCACTTAAGATGTTCAGAATATTGTAGCAAGAAATCTTCATTTATGCAGGATTGGTACAGGGCAATAAACTTCCCTGTTTCTTATCATGTTACCGAAAGAATTTTCATTTTTCTTCAGAAATTGTTGTAGCCTTGGGTATATGGTTACTCATAGTACGTGATTGTTTTTATGAGAAGGCATATGGCAAGGTTGCCAGCTGTTGGTATTATTACATTTCAGGGATGCCATGGTACTGCATTTTTAAACTAACAGTATTTCAATGATTCTTTGATGACGTGAAAAAAAAAACTTATAAGATTTTGTAAAACAACGTTCAGATTCATCTTCCAAATGAGAACAGGGTTAAAGCTGCTAGAATATATTTTCTGCTCCTGACAGTGATTATTATATCAAAAGTAGTACGTGTGTGAAGTTGACTCACCAACATCGGAGTTGAACAATGAAATCAATGTACTTTGTAGTACTCCCAATGAACACCACACCGCTTTTATTTTTCACTGAACTCCTCCAGGAGTCCAGGAAATCCAGTTCAAACTTCACCGTAGAGTACATAGCAAATTACATGTGAAATTATTATTTTCACCCAATCGACTCCAAATTCATGGACTATTTAGAACTCCGAATGAACTCCAATGAACCGCATTTATTTTTCAATGGACTCCCCCAGGAGTCCAGGAAATCCAGTTCAAACTTAGAGTAAATAATAATTTCACATGCAA
>JAQIWE010004744.1:0-10499 GCA_034698565.1 Campodea plusiochaeta
GTTAGTGTCGGCCATGTTCTGGAATAGGATGAGTATGTGGTTTAATCAGGTGAGAATTTGTCCCATTCAGAACTCTAATTCTGTGTTTTCGCGATGCCATTTATTATAGGCTACTCCGATTACAAACATTTTAACAACCATTTTTACATTGGAAAATTGACGAATTTGAAACGTCATCGAAGAACTAAAATCTCTCTTATTATGAAGTTTCAGATCTGATATTTCAGTATGTTGAACTTCAATTCGATATAAAACACTCCTGAAAAATTCAGATCGCTAAGTATCCTTGTTTTTGCATAGCGATTTTTTGAAAATGACGTTTTCCCTATCCTTTAACACAGAAGGTGAAAACTTTTTCACCACCTGTGTTATTTATAGGAAAAACGTCATGTTCAATAAATCGCTGCGCAAAAACTAAGACAATTAGCGATCTGATATTTTCAGAAGTGCTTTATATCGGATTGAAGTTTAACATACTGAAATTTCACATATCCAGCTTCAAAAATAATTTTTAGCAGACGACAGTGCAAGTCATGAATAGACCTAAAAAAGAACGGAACATTCACGAAACGTTAAAATAATAAAATTAGCATTTCTTTAATTTGTTTATGATTTGAAAGTATTCAGCTGTTTATTAAAATAAGTATATTTTAATTTTAAATTAGTGTTGAGAGAAAATAGTTAAAGACCATTGAAATTTACAAAGGATGAAGAGCAAAAAGGGCGGAGTCTTTTGTAGAACTGATTTTACAAAACCAAACATCTTTTAAAAACAATCCCACTTTAGTACCTCAATATTTACGTAAAACTATACAGTATGAAAAGTCGCTAATAAATTGAGGTACTTACTGCTGAAATTCTTGGAACTAGAAGGCTACAAAACAAAATTATTAAAATAATTTGATTTTCACTTTTCCACTCAGCAGCAGCAGAAGCACAAATTTTAAGCGATGGAGAAGTGTGCTGTTCTTTGGAAATTCTTCTCATTCCTTTTACTTCTTTGACGTACGCCGCCATTAGAATTAAAATTAATTTAATAAATGATAAATTCATTAAAAGCATAAAACAGTGACAGTATGACCATTATAATAGATTATTAGAAAACATAGTTATTTTTACAGATACTGAAAGTAAATTTTGAACTGAAATAAGTAACTTTTTTTAGTTATTATTTTGATTTGTTATCTAAACTCAGCCTCCGCTAACGAAATGGGCGGACTATTGCGTAATCTTCATCTGTGAATGAGAGCAACAAGTGTTTTGTCGTGAGTTATTTTATAAAATTTGTTATTTTTATTAGATTTATGATCTTGAAGACGAAATTATGAGCAGAGAGGAGGTCTACTGGTTCCATGGTAAACTGTCACGGGACGAAGCCGAAGAAGCATTAAAAAAAGGTAAGATTATTGTGAGATCATTTGTTCATAGTTTTACTCAACACTCCCTGTTTATGTTCACAGAGGGTCTGGTTGAAGGACAGTACCTGGTCAGAGAGAGCAGTACAGTAACTGGTGATTATGTTCTGTCACTCGTACATGAAGGGGAAGTTGTACATTATCAGATTAGAAAACACGGGGAAGATGCGTTCTTTTCTATTGGTAAGTTCGTGAAATCGTAACAACTCATTTTCCTCTGGTAATATGAGTGTGTTAATATTTTAGTTATTATTTTGCTAATTTTAATATCAAATTGGAAAATGAAAGTTTAAAAATGATTATAGAGAGACAAAAACAGACTGGAGAACAGACAGATAATACATATATTTTTTTAGTTATTAATTCCTTTTTATTTAACAGTTTTTTTTACCATATTTAAGAGTTCAAATAATAATTAGGAGTCTTAATTTAGTGTTATAAGAAAGTATAATTTATAGTAGACCAAGCTTTATTTAGTTTCAAAGTTAAAAACATTAAGATTAGCATATTGTACTTAAAGGAGTATTTTTTTCCTGCGGGAAGCATCTCTTACCACACAGCTTAGCGGTCTCTTGGGAAAACGAATACAATAGAGAACAAAGAAAGTGAAACGGGATCTGTGTGTTAGAAAAGATGGCTTCCCGCTGTAAAAAAGTACAGGTTTAATATATTCAAGTTATAGTAGCATTATATAAGTAAAAAAAACTCTGTTAGGGAGTACTGTACTTGTAAAAAACTACAATTATCACTGAAGATTTCATCAAAGTAAACCTTCCATTTCAATGTTAATTTTCCTTCCACAGACGAAGAAACAATAATTCATGGTTTAGACACATTAATAGAACATTATCAAGAATTAAGTCATGGTCTTGTAACTAAACTAACGTCAGGAATTAAGAAAAATCCACCACCCCATGAATCAAGAAGGCATGGAAGAACTAATTTATTGCATAGAGCCACTAAAGAAGGTAAGAACAATTTATTATTGTGGATTATTTGTGATATTTTGTCAGTTTAGCAATATTCATGATGGCCACTTTTGTTGATTTTCTATACTTGCTTTAAACTCTTATTTCAGCTTGGCAAATTATTTTTTGAAGTTATGCTTTTTTTTCAGCAAAATTTTTTTGACATATTAATTTTTTACTTTGTGGTTATTTTATTCTGCTGTTTTAAAGATGTCAGAAAAATCTTATTTCCAAATTTTATTTTATTTTTCTAATCTTATACGATAATTATCATGAAATTGTAATCTAGAAGATTTCAAATAGTTTGTTCACTTCAGTTATAAATTATTTCGAAAAAGCATTTGAGCATTAATTCATGATGTTAATTATAAATATAAAGTTAATTCTGTATTCTCTCATCAAGTTTTTTTCATATACAATGACTTATTATAATTCAAAGAACTTATTGATTAAGTTATTCTGAAAATGGAGTAATTAAAGACCAATATTTTCTTCGTGTAATATTTCGACTTTTATGTAACAGTCATTTTCAAGCAAACCTCTTTTAGAAACAATCTCTCTAGCACTTCAATATTTATGTTAAACTATACAGCATGAAAAGTAGTTAAAGGGACTGGACAGCCAATTTTCTACTTTTTTGAGTTCTATTGATAGGGTATCATATTTTAATGAATTTTTTTATGATTATTGAAAAAAGAATGAACAAAATCTGTCCAGCCATTTTAGAGATATGCCCACCTGAAATTCACAGAAACTCCCTAAGTTACCTGTGAACCTTATTTCCGAAATCTTTCTGAGCTTATAACTTTAGAACCACAAGTCGGAATTTAATCATTCCTTCTTTTTAAAGTCATAAAATCAATTGCTTTATTTAATAAAAACTATTGGGTTGTTGTGAAGCTATTAGATGCTGAGATCCAAAAATTTACTTCACAGGTAACTATTTCATGCTGTTTTTTTACAAATCGACACATAGGATAATAATATTTACACCAGAAATAATAGAAAAATTAGTACTATCAGTACAATGAAATTAAAGAAAATCTATTTCGCTGTCCAGTCCCTTTAATAAATAGATGTTTGGAAATGACTGTTACATAAAAGTCGAAATATTACACGAAGAAAATATTGGTCTTTAATTGCTTCATTTTCACAATAACTTAATCAATATGTTCCAAAGACCTTTGAGCTACAATTCCAAATTCAGAGAACTATTATTACAAATAACAATTATTTCAGATCTTACTAGTTCATAAAACAAATATTTACTGATATTAGAAATTTGGCTAATCTCTTTTATTTTAACTTGCAAGTGTTTCTCAGTTGTAATTATCGGTAGCTGGAGAAAACAAACTAGTTTACACATTTCAGTGAAAATACTAGTAAGAGTTATTTTAAAT
The DNA here is from genome assembly GCA_034698565.1 of Campodea plusiochaeta. Taxonomy (NCBI): domain Eukaryota; kingdom Metazoa; phylum Arthropoda; class Diplura; order Rhabdura; family Campodeidae; genus Campodea; species Campodea plusiochaeta. Next base: position 3,784 of record JAQIWE010004744.1, read on the forward strand.
TAAATTATTAGAAGCTTGCAAAGGAATAACTGGAAATTAAGTGATTTAACTGACGAACTACTTTGCATTGGAAAAATAAATTAAGAACAAGAAAAATTTCGACTCAAGTGGGACTTGAACCCACGACCTCGATCTATCCAGGATCGTGCGTGCTATACCAATTGAGTTATTGAATCCGACAAATTTTTCTTATTCTTAATTTTACATAATAGTTACTCGTCAAATAGAAGCAATCAAATTGTACATACTAAATGACATTATGTAAAATTAATTATGTAAAATTAAGAATAAGAAAAATTTGTCGGATTCAGCAGCTCAGTTGGTAGAGCACGGTCCTCGATAGACCGAGGTCGTGGGTTCTAGTCCCACTTGAGCCGAAAATTTTATTGTTCTTAATTTATTTTTCCAATGCAAAGTAGTCAGTTAAAAACATTTCATTTATATTATATATTCCTTTGCAAGCTTCTAATAATTTAATTTAAAATAATATTAAAAATGAAGGTTTTACGCTACACTAATTAGCAGTTTAAGTAATGATTACAAAAAATAGAATTTACGTTATCAATAACAAAGTAATATATCACTTCTACTCGCAGATAAAATGACTAATTACTTCGCATCAAAATCTACATAACTAATGCAAAGGTATAATTTAATTCTCGGTGTCATTTTTTTTATTATGATGACACCATTTTATACACTAAATAAGTTTTTGGATATAACGAAGGAGATGCTTTATATTTTACTCCGTTAAAAATACAACGAGTTACCGTAAGGTTCTGTTTGATTCAATACGTTCAGTCGACACAAAATACATGCAAAGTTTAATTCAGCTTTGAGTTTATAAAATGAAAGTGAGTAGTACTGTATATTGAATATTTTATTTTTATTAATATTGCCTATTAGGTATTATGGATGAGTGTTACAGAACCTACTGTAATTAGTGTCGTTCAAGGAAACATTTGCAAATATCTTTTACCAAACCACCCGACTGTTCAATCCTATGGTCCTTTAATGTTCAGTATAATATAATAACCTTTGATACTTCAATTAATATAGTAAGATTTGTTGCCTAAATTTCCTTCGAATTATTAAAAATATCTTCTTTTACGAAAAATCTGGTTTCCAAATCAATTAGTATACTTTTATTTGGTCAGAATCAAAATACCATATTTTTACTCAGTTTCACAATCAATAAATTGTTCAGTATAAAATCGAAAATTTCTGAGCAAACAGAGAGACTACTCGTACTTAAATTTTTAATTGGAAGTGCCAATGTACCGATCATACAAAGACTTGAGTCAACAAAATTCTCAATCTACGCATGTCCTTATCAACTATAGATTCTTCCTGATATACTACCTACGGTACTTCCAATAACGTATTTTTACAATATCAGTACCTTTCAGGTAAACAAAAACAAAGTAATCGTATTTATAAGAGGTCACAAGAATAATTATTGGATTATAAATTGATATCTGATAATAACCCTTTGATATTAATGACAGTGAGTGGTGGTATGGTATAACCTCCTTAGCCCTTATAGCATAGCTGGAATGCGTTTAATTGTAAACTCATTGTGTACAGATAATAATGTGTTGCCTTTTTAAAACTTCCAATTTAAGTATCATATAGGATTGGTCTCCGTGAATGCTTTTCTAATTAAAAGTACTGGAAAAGCCTCTTTCCACATATCCCCTGCTTTTTCATATTTCACATTGACTTTTTAGGGCATTAAATATCTCAATATGAAGTAACAATTATTTTCTACAATTTACTTCAGTTATGTTAAAGTTTCTCTAATTTAGAAAATACTAAAAAAAAAGTACGCATCATTAAGTAGTTAATCAGATTTGAAGATGATTTTGAAAAAGCTGTGAAAGTGCACAAAGAGAAAAACTACATTACAATTCGACTGCTCCATATTTTATTGAAAAATACAATTTAAACAGCTTAGAGGTTATAGTATTCTACATTGGTGCCCGTGGAACGATCACTAACTTTTTCATATAGAAATTTATAAGAAGATTTGGTCTGCAAAAGAAACTAACCCCAGAAATAGCTGTGAATGAGCTGAAGGATTCAATACACATTCAGCACAATCATATATACACTAAAACACAATTTTGAAAATATTTTATTTTAATTAATTTGATATTGTATTTAGACGAAGGTAAACCACCAATTATCCCGCTCCATGCCATAGGCACCGAACGATCGGGGGTGCAGGGATGTCATGGTCCACGCTTACTTGACCCCGACACAGAAATTAGACATGATGTGGTCTGCACGTCAGCACCACTCTCCGGCCGGTCTTTACCCACAAGGGTTTTCACCCCTCTTTGGGAGGTTTATCAGCACCTAAAGAATTTGGCGCCGACCGAGAATCGAATCCGGGACCTCCTGCTCTCCAGCCTGTTGCCCAACCTTCAGGTTAGACTGCTCATCCGGTACCAGGGTCAAATAACCCATGAGGGTAAATACCAATCGAAGCTTGGTACTGAATACACCATATCCGATTTCTGTCAAGATAAAAAGGGGGTTAATTGATATTAAGTTAACTTCTAAACTAATTGAAGTCCCTAATCATGTTGAGGCTGTCTCGGAGTCGAGAAAACATGAACCCTTACATTCTTGCAGCCCAAGTGCCTTCACGGCATTTAGCAGGATAGTTTACCATTTTACCATTTAATATTTTATCCAAATTTGAAAACTTCCACATAATTCACTAGTATTATTCTAAATATTCTTTACGTGTCGCTATAATAATTATATTTTAAATTATCGTTTGCAGAAATTGAATTGGCAAGTATTTCATTTTTGCATTAGCTTGCTATAGTAATGTATTTGTTTACGTCCTGCAAGAACGGAGATAAGTATTTATCTTTATCGTTTATTTTATAATTATAGTTAATTCCCACGAAGCACCTATTACAGTGCAAAGAACTCAAGTCTCATCAAGTCTGCTGACTTTAATTAATTAAGCTTTTAATATTATACGATAAAAAAGTTTTCGATAAAACATTATTTTTATTTCATCGTTCAATTTCTTCCCATTATTGTGTTAAAATGGAGTAAGCGCAGTATATTCTATAAGCCTTGAAGTAAACTACCGATTCAAAGGGGTAAATAACATTAAGAACAACAAGCAAGACTGGTTTGTTTTCGTAACGAAGACAAAGCCCTCTGTCCTCGTTTACATAAAATTTATTAAATTCCTATTAAAGCAAGCATCAAATATCAATTTAAATATGATAAGGGTTTTAATATTCAACTTATAGCTTAATCGCTAATGGTTGTTGCAGTAATGAAAGACAGAGCAATTTGGGTACATGTGAGAATTGAACCGCATTCCGAACGAATAGATTCTGAAATGAAGCCTGAAAGGGTCCATGCTTATTTGAGAAACTGGAGATGGTGTGGTCAGCACCACGCTCCGGTCGGTCATTATATCCAAGGGTTTTGCACCCCTGGTGCCCATTGGCGTTCATAGCAGTCAAGGCGTCTAGTGTCCAGCTGCTACTGGGAACTACATTCCAAAGGGGGTTTTAAAATGTTACGAAGGAGTGGTCAGAAAGGAAGAAATTGGTAACCGAGTGACGAAATTTTCAATTTTTTATTTAACTAACTGCAATATATATTGAACATTTTAAGAAATGCGATATTTTATGTAAATTTTGCAAATTTTAATAGAAAATTACGTTTATTATTGATTTTCAACTTTATTTCATTAAAATGTAACAGTGTCCTTGACTACTCTAGCTGATTCCATCATTTCCCAAATTATATTTTACTTTATTTTCATTATGTATGTTGCTTTAATTTCATAAATTTTCATGTGTTTTAAAATGTACTAAATAATTATGTTTCACTTTCTTTCGATAGTAATACCTTTTTATGTTGTCGCAATAAGCAATATTTTGTTGTCTACAAAATTATTTTTATGCATATACAATCTTAGTTTTTTAGTTTTATTGTTCCATAGTGATGTATAGATTGCATTTTCTGTGATATTGTTTATCATGTAGAAAATGATGAAATAAATGAAGAAAAATGAAAATGTACAATTTTTTTCGGGTGAGTTAACCCTCGCTTTGAATGATTCGTTATTGTTATAAGTTTATAACAATATTTCTTATAACGAGTGGAACCTGGCAATACAAAAAATGAAAATTTACAGCGTTTTCTGTAAATTACAGATTTTTTCACTTTCGAGGAGGTTACAAAAATGCTGCCCCATATGTTCAGCTACTTTTTACCAGTCACTCCATTGATATATCACTTACTACGCCAATTATTTCGCACATTATTTATATTATATTCGCACGATACAAAATTTTAATAAGCAGAGAAAAATGGAATATAATTATACATTAAATTTTCAAATAGCAACCTGTGAATTTTTACACAAAATCTTCATGTAACAATTCAGAAATTTCTTCTATATACCAGAATCGTCTATACCAGTATACTGTGTCTGTATACCACGGCGCAGAATCGGTTTTATTTCGTGAAACCGCGGAATTGAAAGAAGCGAATGTCTGTAGTTTATCATCGGTCTCGTTCGAGTGCAGTAGTGCAATACCGAATTATACCGTGCTATCGCGATGCGTTCTTGTGACGTGTTTTATTAACGATACATTTTTGAACTAATTCTATATAGTGTGTAGTTTTTTGTGTTTATTGTATACTGGGATACATGGTTCGTATTTTAATTTGAGGTTAGTTTATTTTTAATTAATGTGAAAAGATGGATTGGAAATTGATAAAAAAAAATTCTGTCTATGATTTTCATAGAGTTTATTCTGAATATGGTTCATTATAAGAGATTAGTATAGTCTTTACTATTTTCCTCTTAAGTGTATATAACAAGTTATTTTACACTTTTATAATATAGCAATAAATTTCAAATGCAGTAGTCAGAAATATTGATGTATAATAAACTGTATTAGAAATCAAATAGAACATAAAATTTCACTATATAAAGGAAAAGATTTTTAATTAGATTTTGTTCACAATTTGCATTAAACAACTCAAAATACATATTTATTTAGAATTCTTACAAAAAGGTTGGACTTTACGTGGAATTTTGGTTATAGATCTATCATTAATTTATGCTGATTAACGGACTACCTAAATACCTAAAAAAAAAAAAAAATTGCGGAAATTTATTTAAAATTAAAATTTTAAATATTTCTGGCGCTTCCTCAGCTCCTGTTTTTAACTCTTTGCAATGTATGGTTTTTTAATTCTATAATTTTTGGCCTTGATTTCCGAAGGAAAAAAAGGCTTATAGGACGATCATGTCGATGTCTCTCCGTCTGCCCACCCCCTGTATCTCGGTAACGGCTCATCCGATTTGGACCAAATTTGCAGGATGTATAGTGCATAGCCTCAGAATATTCGGATACCGGTTTCATCTTCAAGGATTTTTCACGCCTCATTGAATATCTCCGGAACCGCTTGGGGGATTTTAACAAAAAAAATTGGATTGTTATTGTATATTTATATATAAAAAAAAGTTCCGTATTCAAAACCCACCTAGGTTTCGATTTTTATTTCTATTCATCATCAAGTATTCAAAATTCTATGCTAATTTTCTCCGGAACCACTAGGTAAATTTTTATCAGATTTTTCAGGATTGTAATAGTTTATACATATGAAAAAAGTTCCATTGTCAAAACCGACCTAGATTTCGAATTTAAAATTTCCAGTTTCAGATTTCTAATTTGTTTCCAGATTGTGGATTTTAACCAAATTTTATTACTGTTACAATTCAGCATCTACATGAAAAATGTTTTACTGCCATAACCGAGCAATATTAGGTATCAAATTTTAATTTCTTTATGAATGCTTGAGGAATTCATTATTTTTAAATTGTTTATTATTTCTGAACAGTTGAGTTATAAAAGTGATATGCTATATTATACAACATAAATATTAAAAACTCGAAATCAAGGCTTTTATTTTTTTCAGGGGAAATAATTTGCTTCTTGTTTTTAATTACTATGAGTTCTCATTTCTCATAAAGCTCTACATTTAACATAGGCCTAATAAAATAATAACGATTTCTTAAGACTTAATTCATCACCTTTTGAAATAATATTTTTACAAATGAAACGTAAAGAAAATTTTGATTCTTTTAATATAAGATTTCAATTTACGAATGAAGCCATTGTCATAGAAAAATCTCATTAATGTTGACATTTTATTTCTTTTATCTATACTTCTTATTACTTTCTGTCTTTGTTATTGTTGTTTTTCTGCAGCCAAATGATATATAATATTAAATTTATAGTGCACAGAATAGTCTGTATAGAACTCAGTAGGTGGTCTTCGCAGTAAGGTATAATTAATTTATTTTCTCTCCATGAACAGATAAATGCTTTCATGACAGACATCGTATACATGATATCAGATTATTTATTTAGAACAGATATACTAGATAGGTTATGGCAAAAGATTTTTGAGATATTGGCTAAAGATGCCGATAACGAGTATGTAGTGACTGTGACTTTGTTTGTACTTAATTAATGAAGATTGCTTGAAGAGCCTTGGTCAGATTATGTCTAGGGGATATTAAGGTAAGGAGAAGGACTCTTACGAAATATATACTGAGTGATATGAGGCAAACTTGCATATTAATTTAAGGCAAACTTTTGGGAAAAAGAACTAGCAGATAAAATATATATTTGGATTACTTTAAGTTACGTTAA
>JAQIWE010004745.1:0-10499 GCA_034698565.1 Campodea plusiochaeta
CTATTTTTGGAAGTTTAAGACCGTATTTTATTACCAAACCACTATGCAAGAAACTTCTAGCCTCAGAAACACTATACCTTAGGTGTTAACTTACCATCATAAAATATATGTCGAATCTTGTCCAAGTTATTAACAATGCATTTTTCAATGTCGTTAACAGACTTTAAATCGCATACCTTTAAAAATGAAGTGAAGTCTAAAAGAAATGGAACAATGTTTTATTACTTATGTTTATAACAATGATTAACAGTAACAACAACATTAAAGTAAGATGTGATAATGGACGATGGGAAATTTAAAATATAATGATGTTAATTTTCTTTAAAATGATGGAGTCTTATTAATCCAGAAAAAAATGAAGATAAAGGTAATGAAAATGAAGTTATAATGTATTTTATTCCTCATCATGAATTAATTTTAATTCTGTTTTACTTAAAACTTACCAATACCAGTTAGTTAGTTAGTTTTTTAGTTTCATAGGTGTTTTGGCTTAGTCTTTCACCCCGCAGCAAAATTTACGGTGAACTATAATATATTTAAAATTGAGCAATTTTGAAGATAAGTGAATATGATTTTTTGTTTTCGGACACCGGAGGTTGTTTGAAAAGCATGTGCAGATCTAAAGTAAGATTTATATCTGATAGGTGATGAAATAAGTACTTTTCGTTGTATAGCAAATTTTGGACATTCCATCATAATATGGTTAATAGAACATTTGCATCACATGAGCAACATTGAAGTTCAGGTCGATTTGGAGTAGCATAATATTATTATGGAGGATTTAGTGAATGATGATCAGAAATCATGCGTAAAAATATTTTCTGTAGAAATCGGCCAACTTACCAATATCTCCAGTATCTGCTGAAGTATAAACAATTAACAATGAGCAAATAATTACAAATCTCACAACTGAAGTAAACATCATGAACACGAATAACAAAATGAATAATGATATTTTCTTCCACTTCACTTTATAAAGATATTCATGTCCTTTGTTTTATATAATATTCTCTTTCTTTAATGCTTTTCTTATGGCCATTTAGTTTATAGTAAACAAAGCAATATCATTTATTTTTACGTGTGTTTCGTGCAAAATTACTTTTCGGACATATTCTTCATGTTACAAATGACCTCTGTTTAAAATAATTATTCTTTTTAGTTGACAAAATGAGTTAAAATAAAAATAATAATATTTAAAATATTCCTTCATTTCTCCTCTTCTGGCGAACTTGCTTTGTCAAAGATCGTCCTGATGCATCTTAAGTTACTTTGTACTGTATAATTGATTACAGCGCTGTCAGAGTTTCATCCAGGATATGATTATAAACTTATAATATTCCACAACAATTGGATATATTATTTCATTTCTTCTCATTTACAGACCATCATTTACTGATCACAAATAAACTTATTATTTTACAACAGTATTTTGAGAAAGCTAATGGGACCTATAACAATATTATATGTTTCTGTATTTAAAATAATAACTTCAAATGCAGTTATGTAAGTATTTATTTTGTTATAACATTTGTAAGTCCAACTATTTATCTTTCTTTTGTTCTCATAGATGTACCCCTGATGATGAATTGTTTAATTTGAAACATGTTGGGTAATGTCCTGTAATATATACAGAGTGCTTATTACGGAATTCGACTTCGTTTCATTTCTTTCAATATTATATGTATTATACAAATTTTAATATGAAGATGGTATAATCTCTTGGAAAATCTGTGCCATAAACCTTGTTCACTCTGTCAACCCTTGCAAGGGCTCACAGTGTTGAGCAGTCATAAACCAAGCAAATTTTTCTGTATAAACCACAATTATTTTATAATTATGTTTAAGCGTGTATTTTTTCAGCGGGAGGTAGCCTTTTCCCATACACAACTACCATTTCACTTTCTTTGTTCTCTATTGTACTCGATATCTCAAAATGCCGATAAACTGTGTTGGGAAAACGGGATGTCAAGCTGATAAATATGGGCCTTTAAGATTTCGTTATTTCGATATGCAATATTGACTTTTCTATTTTTCTTTTTTTAGAATACTCTTAAAAACTCATAGTTTCATTCATTCAGACGGTTCTTATATGAAGTATATTACGTGTTATATAATATTACAATTTTACAAACTTCTGAAGAAAATCAATAAACTCTCATATTCTTCTAAGTCTTCCTACAACACTATACAACAGTGAATTACACGTTTGAGATTCTCTTTAATGTTTCATTAAGAATTTTTCGGGGCAGGGCGCATTCAGGTGAAAGTGGGCACATTTTTACGTAATAACGAATATCGAGGGCACGTAAAATGATCATATAAATGTTTCATTGATATTTTTTTTAGCATTTGTTCCTCAATTTTAGACCGATTTAAATGGTTTATATACGCCATTTTAAAGATCTTGTCGAGACCTTTAAAACGATATATATAACTATACCATATTTGGTTGGTATTTCCGTGAATAAACGGTTTTGAAACCTGGGTATGATTATTATAGCACAAGGGCGCCCTAAAAGTAGGACAGGACGCCCAAGAGGTAGAGCAGGGCACCGTAGAGGTAAGACAGGGCGCTGCGCCCTTCTAAAACGCTCTAGATGAGATACTATTCTCTTAATGCAAAGAAGTTCAATATTTCGATTCACTGTTGATCAAGGTCCACGTTTAGTGCTACGAACAGATATAATTTGCTCATAAGATTTTATTAGTATAATAACAACAACAATAAAAGTAAATTGAGTCACTATATTAAATGATAATGAGTTCAATTGATATATTATAAATCTCCTTGAACCGAAACAATTAGCAATTAAGTGATTCATTCATTTACTTTTATTTTCAAGTGTGAGAAAATATAAGTTGAGAAAAAAAGATAACCTTGTCTGGTATTTGCTTAATAACATCAAAACATTATTCGTGTAAATAGTTAAATTGCATTTTCAATCTTATTATTTACATGATCTGGATTTAAAGAATAAAGAAAGCTCCAGTGTAATGAGTTACAACAATAATCAACTATATGAATTAAATGATGAATAACATCAGAAAAAAATGTGATATACTAATATTAAATAGACATACGTATTTACTGATGTATTATATACTAATTGAAATATTTCAATGAAAATAAATTCCCACTATATTATTTCTCAAGAGATTCGAAATAAATTTATTTTACTATAATTTCTTCAACAGTAAACGCGACATAGGAAGTCTCTTCTGATACGACACTCTTATACTCCTTGGTATGGTGTTCAATGAAACATAGACGCCGAATACGGGGATTCTCAGGGACTCAAGCACCGTTGATTAGATTCAGGGCTGAATCTCCTCCCGCTGAATCTCCTTTACACAAATCAGTTTTCATTACCAGTATCACTAAAAATGTGCTTGAAAAATTAAAAGTTTGAAAAAATCAAACATTTTTGTTAAAATGTTGTAAATTCCCTAAAATCATGTAATTTCTGCTTCAAAAATTTTCTTCCTAGTTAGAAAATTTGAAATTTCTGATCATATCTTATAATGATTTTTATGAATTTAGAAAGAAAAAATTACGATAAGCTGATATTTTACAAAATATCAGAAAAAATTGTCTAAAATTGAGGGTTGTCACCATAATTTTTCAAAATTTTCCTCGCTCGTTTAAATCGTGGTGGCACTTCGCGGATAGTTTTCGAAGTTCTCTAATTTTTCAGCCCCTCTTGAAGTTTTCAGTAGTCGGCGCCAATGCACTTAAACAAGTATTGTATTAATAAATTTGATTAAACTTGTGACATCCTGTTGTTAGTATGGAGCTCACTCAGCCTCTTAATATAATATATTTCATAAAGAAATATTAATAATAACAATTCCGAGAAGATGAAAAACATCACAGCCTTCAACTTCCACCTAGGTTAACTGCTTTACCACCAGAGACAGAGTTGTGCTTTGCTTCCTACTATATGTATAGTTGCAATAAGCTGCTTTCACACCTTAGCATAATTTACTTCTGTATACCCATTCAACAGAGGGGGTATTAACTTCCGAATTCCAGTGTAAAACTATTTTACGAATTCCTTCCGAATTCCGGTATACACAAAAATTTGCAGTGAATGCCCCCTCGCATTCAACTCCATTGGATAACAAGAAGTTCTGGTGAATTTGGAATATAAAGTGAATTACAATGAATATTACAAATTTGGTTTTAAGGAATATGATTGAATTTGTGTAGGCAGCAATCCTCTAGGCATATATAAGTAAATAAAAATGCCCCAAGCATATTTATAACCTCTTCAAAGGGTCTGTCTGTTAATAATACGAGTGAAGTAAGTTAGGGAACTGTTTCTTTATATACCTGAAGGAAATTTATAATATTCCACAAGTTTTAAAAAATATTATATTTTATTTATATACTATAACAATTTCTTATCTATACTGAAAGATATTAGAGGTTCATCAATACTTTGGAAAATTATACGTCTGAATAGATTTTCTGAACTTTGTATGGTGCTATAATTATATTTATTCATAATAAAAATACTATAGAAAACGTGAAAACCTTTCCATTTATATAGCCACACAGCGATATACGGTTTTAAGCTTATTTTTTAAACTGTAATAATTGTTGTAAATTTTATATCGACAGAGATCCAGGCATCCAACTAGATGAGTGCAGTTTGAACAAATTCTTCTTTATAATTATTTTAACGTGCCGTTGTAATGTTTACAGACTGATTAATATTTAAAAATTCACACGTATAATTATAGAAAATAGATAAAAAGAATTATTTCTGGTTTCTGAATCATCAAGCTGAAATTTATTTACAACCTGAGAAATTATAATACTCAAAGTTGATGCTCAAATAATGGGAAGTTATTTTTTACAGAAAAACATTAGTCATCTCGATTGTAAAGTTTTTATAATTTATTTACACTCATCATTTAAGAATGTATTCAGCAAGGGAGTAAACAGGCATTTCAGTTTGGGTGGGCACAAACCCCGATCGTGAAAAAGTGGGTGGGCGTTCTAAATTTCAATATTTTTCTTATTTCCTTTTTTAGGTTAAGAAGTTGGTTTGCAAAACTTATATTACCTTATCCAGTATCCACTCCATTAGATTTTTACCGTGGAATCATAGTTTTCAGTGGAAACTATTAGATCTATTGTGAGGGCGAAGCCCGAACGCGAAATTTTTTCCATTTCCGACACAAAGACAATGACTTGAAGCTTTTTTTTTCACAGCATGATGAAGTTTCCTATTTAAAAGGTTTTAGTTTAGAATTTGAATATTTCCATACTTTTCTTTATATTTGATTAAAAAAAATCGAAAACGATCGATTCTTTAAAAATCAACGGTTATTATCAATTCTTAATAAATGTATTTGTGAAAAAGAGACAAGGGGTTTCATGATGTGCTATAAATGCCATTATATTTCGACATTACAAGAAAAAAATAAGAATTAATTATAAATAAAACTGTTAATTTAAATGGAAAAATAATGATTATGTAATATTAATTTGGTAAGTCAGCTTGAGTCTTTTACTTCACAGCTTTTTTCATAATTTCATTTGGGTGGGCATCAGTGTGGACACAGCTAATTTTCGGTGGGCCTGTGCCCACACTAACCCACCCGTAGCTACGGCCCTGGTATTCAGAGATTTCAATGTATTTAAATTGATTATTTAAAATAAAAAACTTGTTTTCATGACAGGATATAATTAGAATAAAAAATTGGCAATTGGGATGTAGACTCTTGGTTTTTCTCGCGATTAAATTCATATTTGTATTTTTTATATATACCTAAAGGTCAAGGTTACTACTGGTTACATCAACAAAAATGTCTCAATTTTTTTTTTCTTTTATTATTTTATTTCTCATGAACATAGACAAAAAAAAAGAGTTTGTGATTTATTGTACTTCCAGTATAAAAGTAAAAAACAAGAAGATATATTGCCATTCAGTAAATACAATTCAAATTCGCTTGATTTTTGAACAATCATCAAGTCAGAAAAAAAATGAAGTGGTTTTTGTTTTTTCTTGTTGTTTTTGTCATTCCGGATTCTTTATGTGACCAAGTGACTCCATCCGAACGTAAGTTAAGAGATTAATTTATATCATTTTTTAAAATTTAATTTAAATTGACAATTTAATAATAATAATAATAAAATTTGTATTATTTTCAAAATGAAAAATATATCTTTTTCTAAAATAGAAACACACATAATAAATCAAGTACAAAGAATAAAGTAATTGTTTAAGGTGTATCATAAATATTATCGTTGTTTGGTACAGCTCTGTATGAATGTATTTTAATTTTGAAACTACAGAATTAATTTTCGTGTTATAATGGAAAGTTCTTTAATTTGTAAGAGTCACTAAAATAATATTAAAAAACAAATATTATCTATAATTTCGCTAAATATAAATAAATTAAACCGACTTGACTTTACATTAGAATAATAAATTAAGCACATAAAAAATTCTCCTCGATATGCTGAACAATTTTAGTTTTGCTGTATACTTAAATTACTTTTGTTTAATTAATACATGGAAGAATTGCGAGTAAATTACATTATTATAATTTAATTAAATTATAATAATACTTTTTGTTTATTTCAGAGGTACGAAAAATTCTTTTTACAAAATGCAAAAAGGTTGAAGATAACAAGGAAAAAATGGTGAATTGTATAAAAGAAGGACTTCAAAATATACAAGAATATGTCCAAAGTGGTGAGTGAAATTATTAAGTTTTATTTGTTATTATTTGAATAAAAGTAAACAAATCTTATTTGTGAAGAGTTTTTCCTTTCACTTCAAATAAAAGGTTCACAAACAATAAATAACTACGAATATTATGGTAAGTAAAATTAATTTAGTGTAAATTCACTTGTTTATTTTTCACTTACATAGTTTTCATAAGAAATACAAACACACGTAATAATTATATTTAATTATATTTTAATGTTAAAAGCCATAACATTAAAATATCTTATATACAATAATATCTGAGACTTATTTGTATAGAATGAATTATTGCAATTGGTGGATATGTCCTATATAATTGAAGGCGTTTAACATTATTTTGTAGATACAAAATTTTAAATCACCTTATTGCTGAATCTTAAAACCTCATCTCTATTATTCAATATAATAGTGAATATTCAAAATATTGTAAGATGATAGTTAAGAGCCCTCCACCTAAAATTAAAATTCTGAGAGGCCAAAATTTGAAATAGGTATTTCTCACCAGGTAAGGTCGCAAATCGGTATTTTTATTTTGGATTGCATTCGATATGGTAATATTCAAAAATATTTGTGAAAAATCCCTCGATTAATAAACAAAATAACCACCTGTAAGGACAAAAAGTTCAGTCTATTTAATGCTGATTATAATTTAAGAATTCATAGCAGCTTAAAAGCAAATATCATTTTAGATGATACATGTAAAATAACATTCTTCTATCTTTTCATTGTGTCATTAGTGTATTATACCAGAAAAGGATGGCTTCCTGATTATACCAAGGATTAAAAAAAAATTGAAACCATCTACTAAATATTTTAATTTAATACTAATTCAAAATTTGGAAAGATATAAGAATAAAAAACTTCATCCTGAATGATACCAAACACTACATAATTGTTTAAAAAAGTATCATTAAAACAGTATTGGATTTAACATGGGATTCCCTATGCTGAAACTCAGTTTTCATTCTGGGTGACGGAGCCTTAATTTATTTTCCAATGCATCGTATTTGGTTCACAGTTTCATTTATATACAGTATTTTTCATGTAATTTATTAATATATTTTTTCTATTTTTTATTTCAGGATTCGAAAACTTCCAAAATGTCTGACCGGTAGTGAAGTGGACGTAACAAGAGGAAACATAATTTTGAAGAAAGAACCAGATGTATTTTCATCTTACTGCACAATGTACACAGTTACCAATTCCAGATGTCGTGAAATGAAACCGAACTTTAAATTTGGCTTGGGTAAATATGTGACTCAAAAACCAGAAAAAGAACGGGAAACTGAGATACTCTACAGAAAAAAAAGTGAAATCTCGAAACTGAACTCGAAATGGCACAAAATGAAGCAATCGAAGAGGGACAATGATTACTACCGTCCAGAACACAAGAAACTTCAAAAAAGAAATCTGGAACTTTTGGAACAGAAAATTAAATTGGATGAAGAGAAGAAATGCATCAATGATAGGAATAGTAAATTGGAAAATGACATTGCAATACTCGAAGAACTGATGAAAAAAGAAAACGAGAAGGTCCAAGCTATAGAAGAAAATCGTAACATACTAAATCAATGCCAAGATGAATCAAAGAACATGGCTGACAAATTACTTGAATTGCAAAATAATTGTCAAATTACTCATTGAAAATTCTATTGTTTTCATAATTTATTTTTATTTCTCATAATATATATTGCAAGATTATACGTATAATACGTTTTCTCATGTATTACTTCTTCTTCTTTTTATTTTGCTTTCACCAATAAACGTGTACTTGAATGTTTGTTCTGATATTCAGTATTACTCTTACCCAATATATTTTAAAATTTCAACATTTTAGCTGAAAATAATACAGTAGATTGAATAAGTTTTTCCATTTTTATTTCTGTTTCACCATACATCACTACTGGTGACAGCTCATATAATGTCACAATAAGGAAAATGACTCTTAATAATTTCGTTAAAAGTAACTTTAAAACAGTAACTTGTTGCAAAAATTTAAATGATATTTTTAAACTAAACACAAGTCGTAAATTTCCGTTCGATTGAAACTTGAAAGTAATAATATTATCCAACAGAGTCAATACTAAGAGGTTCATGGCGGCCAATTTATCGAATGTTCCATTGCCATATACAGATGAAATCTTGAACTATATATACAGCAACTACTTTTCTCGTCAATATTTGCTTGATCTTTCTTCGTCTTCAATATTTGCTTGAACTCTTTCTGGTCAGAAGAATGAGAAATCATTTCAGGATTATCAAACAAAATATTGTGGAAGAATTATCAACTCGTTGCAAGAACGATGAACCTGGTGTCATACAGGAAAATAGAAGAGTTGTCAGAACATTCATAATACCCTCAGGCAGGCATTTTTTATTGTTATTTTTTTTAATTAAAAAAGAAAATCAATAGAATTCAACTAATTTTATCATTTCCAGTAAGTGTTTTCCCATTCACCTCAAAAGTTATGATAATGAAATACCTTAATTATTCCAGTTCGCTTTATTGTTGGTAAAATGTTTTAAATACATGAAAACCACCAGTTTCAATTTAATGTTAAATCATCTTTTGACGGTTTAAGTTCTAAAAGTATGATAATAATTAAACAAAAAGTTTTGCTATAGTAATAAACTTATTGTATGTAAACAATAGCACCTGATGGAATATCGGAAAACAGCACCTCCTATACAGCACCATTTTCAGTTCACACATTACGGGGAGTTAAAAGGTTTTCATTTTAGTAAAACACATTTTAAATTAAATAATTCATGCCATTAATTATATGCTGTCAAAATAAATTTAAATTATACTTCCGATGCTTAAAAAAACTGAGTTGTATTGTCTCACATTATTATAGTATTGTCGGTTCTATTTTAATTGATTCTTAGGTGAAACCAGAATATGTTTGTTAACTATAAAATACGTTATATATTATACACCATATGTTGTGGGAAAACTATACATATATGTTATGAAAAATTATACCATATGCTGTGGAAAACAAAACATTTTTACATATCTATGACAGTGTTAAAATTTCCACTGAGTCAGCAGAAAACTAAGAAGTTCTGTTCTCATATCACCATAGCCCTTTACGTTTATGTTATACTATCATGATATGTGCGAGTTGAAATGTTCTCAGAAATTTCATTATTTAAAATAAAATTTCAATTTATTACTTCTTTAAATTTGCAGTATTTAAAGCAATATTTCTTTTGATGGTTCTCTTCACAAATGAAAAATTGAGTGTATAAGAAATTCAAAAACAGATGCAATCAAATATATATTATAACTTAGTAATCAAATTATGTGGTAGTTTCTGTGAGAGATGCTGGGTCCTCGAAGATCGAAATAGTTGTCATATATGTGCCTTGTTCAGCTTCCTATTTCTATTGGTAACCGAATCTCTATCTATAAAGGTGGAATTTTTATCATAATTTTTTTGTTGCCTTTGGTTTTTTCTCTTTTGAGGTAAAGAAAACGCCCGATGATAATTTCAACTTAGGATTAAATTGGGAAGATTTCATTATGATGTGTTGGATGTGAATATTTGACATAAGAAGAACGCACATTAAAAATACTATCTTTAGACCATTCCAGCAGTTTGTTGTTTTATTGACATGTTTCGTATTCAAGGTTCCATTCTCAAAATCTACAAAAACAATTGAATATTATACAAAATTACCATATATTCTATAATTCAGTAGCCACTTTGTATAATATTTCACTTTGTTTTTGTAGATTTTGAGAATGGGACCATGATCCCGAAATAT
>JAQIWE010004746.1:0-10498 GCA_034698565.1 Campodea plusiochaeta
ATTTGGCAAATTTCGGCATTTTACCTTCTTTGGCAGCGGTTGGCATTTGGCACGTTCGGCATTTTACTCTATGCCTACTTGCAGGATCATATTTGAAATTTGACAACCAAAGAACTTCTGAGTAGTCGCTATCGATATGACGTCACAACTGACGTAAGAGGCAGAAGAAAACTCGCAGTGGAAAAAAAAAATCAAACGCGCAGAAAAGAAAAAACCAAGTAAAACACTTACAAAAGTGAGTATATATGTTTAACTGGGCATTATAGTCATTGTACGACATCATTCTATGTAATCTATTAAAATAGCAACATGGGAATCATATTTTCTGGTTTGGTTCCTCTTCAACCATTAGTCTGCTTTCAGACTGTTTTGATATGTTTCTGTTTTCAGATAAGACTACATTAACAAAAGGATTTAATAACTAAGATTCCATCAAGTGCCACTGTTTTAAAACTGAGCAATATATCCACAAGTGCTGTCCCAATATTCTAAGGCAACTTAGAATCGAGCTGCAAAATCAATGATGTCGCTTAAGTTTCATATTACGGTAGCATCGGGAGTACAATGATAATCGAGGCCCCCCAACTTCCGAGAATGGGGATTGACCAACCCGAGAATGGAGATTGACTTTTTCTAACTTGACTAAACCTAACCAAACCTAATAACAAAGTTTTATTAAGTTGGGGTTCTTGATTATCCTTGTAGTCCCTTCGCATTTTCCAGTCTTTATGTTACAGCAGTTAAGTCTTTGTACTGAAAATTCCTGACTATTATCAAACATCTTTACCCATAACTAACTACGTAATCATAGGCCTAGCGCCTAGTTCTACATTACTTTAAATTGCCATACATAATATTAGAGTGACCTAATTGATTTATATATTATTAATTATTTTACCCCATTATCCTACTTCCAGCCCCCCAATAAACCAACTAATCATAATACCATGGAGCTCCTCTCAGCACTGATAGATGAATCAACGAAGGCAGCAAATATTGCACGAATCATCCACCAGGAGAAAACACTATCTGAATTATTAGTTCAAGAGAAAAGTGAAGGAGAAAAGAATCAATGTGTAGCACATGATTTTAAAACATTAGCTGATGTACTCATTCAGGAGACCATCAAATATGATGTCGGGAATAAGGTACAATTTATAGATTGTGGAGAATTTCTTCTTTAATTGACTTTTTCTTTGAGAAACATGATTTCATCACATCTTGAAAATTGCGCTCTGAACCCTTTTGTTTTATTGTTATTAATTTTCTTATTCCTTATTAGGTCTATTCAAACGAAGTGCTGTAATTATCATTATATAGAGAAATGGCGCTTGGTGCGTGCGGACGTGTATTCCTCGTGCTCCGTTGTTTTTCAACTATTAGTGCTTGTGAACATTAGTGAAACTATTATTTTTCCGTAATACCGTAAGTAACTACTGGACAAACATTATTTCAATCAACTTTGTACTAATTATGCCTCAATACTGCATAGAAAAAGGCTGTAAATTCGGTCGAGGTAACGAAGCCCATGGCGACATGGTTTGCTGTTGCGTGTGCTTGCAGTGGTACCACTATGAGTGTTTAAAAGTAAAACATCCTTCAACACCAGCGTACTGGCAGTGCTTTTATTGCGTTGATCGACTGAGAGACCTGTTTTCCTTGCCATTACTAATTACTGACATTAATAAGAGGTTAAACGTAATCGAATCCGAAATATCAAAATTGAAAGAAGAAAAAAATAACCCCGAAGTACTTACCGCATCTGATTGTACCATACACGAAGTGGAAAGCTCCGTAAGTGACTTGAAGAACACCTTGACCTCATTACCATCTCCAAATTTTTCATCTCCAAATTATTCCAATGTACAATACCCAACAACCCCAACCACCACCCAGACATACCAACCTAACAATACACCAGATCATTCCTCTCAATTGAATTCCTTCACCAAGGTCGGTAGCAAAAGAAAAGTACCCTACAACAAAACCCCTTCCTCCCCCCCACTCCTCAGCAATCGTTTCAAACCCCTTCAACCAAAATTCCTCTACAAACAAATCGCACAACCGGACAATACCAGTTCCGAAAACAATGAAGGTCACCAAAACAGCACCCCCCGGAAACAACAAGCAAAACAAGAAAGGAAGAAAACGTACATAATTGGAGACTCAAATCTACGTTATGTAAGCAATACATGCGGCGACGAAAACACTGTTGTGTTGTGTAAAAGCGGAATGACAATCGAAGGTGCAATTGATAACCTTTCTACCATTAAAGACTCTATAGAAGACTCTATCATAATTAGTCATGTGGGAACAAACAACATATCGCGCAGAGACTCTACGGAAGAAATTGTTCGGAAACTCGCAAACTTCGTGGATACCTGCAACTCCTACAGTCAATCGGCTACATGTATAATCACAGGGATATTACCACGCCTTGACCAACCGAAGTGGTTAACAGAACAGATTAACAACTCGATCTCTCTCATGTGCGAATCCAAGAATATAATATTTGTGGATCCAAGGGTGTGTTTTCGTGCTAGACATATCAAATATGATGGCATTCATCTGACGAATGCTGGTACCCGTCTGTTAGGACATATTTATAATGTATTATTAGACAAATCACACGTAAATAACCCCCTTTCACCCACCCAATCACCCTCTCCCCCACTTTCTTCTATCCCTCCCACGCAGGAGAGTACTCGTAAATCGGGAAACTAAGAGGCCGCGATCTCTCTAAAGGAGTTGATAATGGTCACTCTAATCTTAATGAACGTCCTATGGCCTTTGAAACAAAAAATCTACAATCTCTTTTAATCTACTATCAAAATTCAGCTGGTATCAACACTAAATTAGATCAATTCCTAGAAATATTAGAAAGTGATAATTATGATATTATTTGCCTCTCAGAATCCTGGCTTAATGAGCACTCTCTTGCTACTGATATCATTCCTGCAAGGTATAATACATTTTTTCGAAACAGATCAACTGATACCTCTGAAAAATCTAAGGGCGGCATCGTTTTAATATCCGTAAGCAGACAATTTGAAGCTTCCAGATGTACAAAATTATGGTTAAAATTAAATATTCTTTACACATTGACTATTTGCCTCTGCTTCCATTATAGTACGTATTAATTTCTTTTTGTTTGGAGCGATTTATTTAGGCAACTTATCGAAATGACGACGACTCAAAGCGACCCATACGAAAATATAATTGTATACCCTGTTAAAGCTTTAACTTTAGCGTAAGGCATTTTAATGAGCCCTCATTTAAATATTTTATTATAAATTCGTAGGCATCAAACCCTTACAAAATATCTTTTCAATGAAGTATTTTCTCGAATATCATTTTATCTGCAGAGTTTCTCTCTCTAAAGGTTCGGATCAATACCTTGCACAAGATCACGAGGAACGTCAGGCGATGAAAACTAACCAATCAGATAGCTCGCTATAATTGGGAATACCCAGCTCTGGCATTTGCGTCATGATCACCATGACAACCTTAAGGTGGCTATAAGTACCTGCCCACCTGAAGAATTCTGTTGAAACCATCCTCAACCATTGGGAGAGCATAATGACTAATCCAGTACAGGACGAAACTCATTACCTCCAGAAAATCAAATCAGACACCAGTAAACATCTGAATGAGGAGCTCGTGGCTGGGGACATCCACAGCAAAGTTGGGGTGAGTTTGGACTAGTTGTTAAGTAGGATATAAATCAAAAATCATTAAAAGGTTATTTGACTGTCTGCTAACCAGACAGGCCTAGTATAAGCCCCCCCCCTCCTCAATAATCATGTAACTTACCCACAATCCTCTATCAGCCAATAAACTCCTCCCACTCTCAAAGCAAAAAAAGATGGAGGACATGACTATAAAAAGGGAAGGATAGTTTGAAGAGGGTCAGTCAGTGTGAGAGAGAGAGAGGAAAAGGACCTCCACATGCCGGTTGAGAAAGTAGAGCTTTGGATAAATTACCCATGGTAACAGGGCGCTCCCGAAACCCAGACCTGTCAACCCCACTTGTCCGGTGAACCGACAGCTTGTCTGTGCATCCGACAGGGTGTCCATTGGAAATAAGGGAGTGCCTCCTGTGTTGTCCAGACAAATGATTCCGTGTCAGCAGCACTGACCGGGTCCTTTGACAGAGGTAGGAGTGACGTCTCTAAACCCCCTTAGTGTTTTCAGGATTGATCAGGATTCCCTACACCACCTGCACCCGACTCCCAGAGAGGTTCCCACACCTGCAAGCACCAAAACAGCACCAGCTGCACCAGACGCACAGTGCACCCGCTCAGACGCATAATGGTTCCACTTCAACTAAGCACCTGTCTCACTTACATATTTACATATGTCAAAGTTAAATATATAAATAAAGCACCATAAATCTAATTGGCTGTATCTATGACTTTCTACCTAGTTCTGTAATTAGTGATATTCTAAATATTCAAAGGAATTATAGTTTAAACTGTTACAGTAGAGAAGTGTTGTTAGAGTTCTCTAGGACATATGGATATAGTATTATTATTATTATTATAGCTTTATCGTCAAAGATGTGTGCCTACTACGCTAAAAGTAACGTAAAAAAATTAAAAGTATTAGAAAGAAATATAACATTGGAATGTGTAATGTAAAATATCAAATACAGTGTAGTAAACACGAAAAATGTTTGTTGTTCCTTATTGTCTACTGCAGTATTATTAAAAAGTCACACATTTTTTTGTGTAACAATATAATAACTGTGAATATTGCTTTTCAGCGGAAACCAACAAACATATTTTTATTTATATTTATATTTCCGTCCTCCGCCCATCCACTAATTTTAAAATAACTTTTTCTAGAGGCAAAATGATGAAGCAGAAAAAGGAATCCGGAAGTTTTTGTACCATGTGTATAGCAGGGCGTGTTTTCCTAACTTTTTTTTATTCAAATGTTTATATCTGCAGATATTACGTAATGTAGGTCACGTTGAAGATGTTTTGAATGGAATATGTATATAGATTGTTTCAAGAACGCAATTTGTTTCAATCAATTTGTGGTATTTTATACTTGCCTTTTTTATTAATGGTAGGAAAAAAGTTTCAAGGATAGAATATTTGAAGTGTTTAAGAAAATAAGATGTGCTTCAAGTCCAAGACAACCATTTCATTTCGTTATTGTTTCCTTCTGAAGAATATGTAAATTAATGGATCATTCAAGGACTCGTTTGAAAGTTTGTTTATAAATTAGTATACCGTAGAATTATTTCTTTTTTTATGTTCAACGTTATTAATGTTTACAAAACATATGTAGGAACTTGAATTGTACCTATAAGTACCGTTATTGTAGTATTAATATACGTGAGAACTTTACGAAGTAAAATGAATTCTCTGTAATCATGTAGAGAATCATAATCAGATATTAAGTTTGGTTATAGGTTACTGGCTTAAAGTTGAGGTTATGTTAGCGATAGATCAGCATTTACATCATGTAAGTTTCATTAAGATTATGTTATTAGGTTAGGTTGAAGCTCATATCAGGACAATTCAGTCTAAATAATATTAAACTATCAGCAGCTATAATTATGCCTATGTGACATGACTGAAGGGATTCATACAATCATTCAATGTTAGAGCTGGCGGAAAGCTAGTTTATAAGCGATACTTTCCGCTAATACTTTCCCAATGTATGTAGTATATATACTACATTTCTTTTGAGTGTTTCACAAGAATGGCTTCACAAGAATTTTTTGAGTGTTTTCACAAGAATGGGCTAAATTCACTGTTGACAATATCAGTATACGATTGTATGTGAAATGGCATCATCGTAAGAGATAATAGAAACCTTTATTAAAAAGAAAGGAAAAATAAGAACAAACTCTCTCTTATAAACTGAATCCTAAATCATTCTGGATACTCGGTTTCTTATACATGTTATATGAGACAACTCCCTTTCATTTCCTTTGTTTCATACACAAATCGAAATCCTCGTCGAAATCCCTAGGAAAGAATAACTGTGTAGAAAAGTGAGAATCCCGACTGATTTAGGACACATTTTTGAAACTTACACTACCTTCCTACCTATACCTTACCTTTCATTGTTTTTTTTTTACATAATTATCTGCTACCAATTTTTCTCCCTTGTTTCAAAATGCAACGTAACGCCAATATTGTCACTTTATCCGTAAAGTCATAACCTTATTCGCAACATACAATTAGATTCCCAAAATCAATTTGTTCTAGTATTACTCCATGCTTTTTAGCGTGAAATGATCAAGGGAAAAACAGATTGCATAATTTACAACCACAAAGCGAGAGGGAGAGGGGAAAAAATAAAATAAAGAAGCAGTTTTACATTTTGAATCCTTTTTAAGAAAAATGGAAACGTATGATAATAAATTATTTCCTGATAGAAAACAAATTAAAGTTCGGAAAAAGCGATTAGAAGTCCAGGTGGAATTTTATGACAGTAATTTTTCCTAAGAAGAGGAAAGAGCAACTCTGCAATCGTGAACTGCATGCTCAATATACCCTTTTATAGGTATAAAGGATACGAAGCTTAATTTTATTTATATACTTTCAAACAAAGTATTTTTCTTGAAACTTATTTACTACTACAGTACCTGTAAATGTAGTGGAATTTCTAAAGTTGTTTGAAATTATTAAAATGTTGTTTGAATTATTAAAACAAATAAATCTCTAATATATATATATCATTTTGTTTCGTTTATTTAATTAATATGTGGTTATATTATTGTTGTTCATTCCATGTAATCATCTCCCATTCTCCCAGAAAGAGGTCTGCTTAGCTAAAGTTGGTTATTATGTTTGAGATGGTTTGAATTTCTAAAATAATGAAGAACCTGAATATTTTTCTAATTATCATAATCATAGATCTATTAGTATTTGAATGTATTTTATGGTTTTACAGAACATATACTATACTGAAATACTATCCATGTCAAAATTACAATTATTTTTTTCTGCGCTTTTTCTTATTTCGGTAAAATATAACTGATTAAAATAATATTCTCACTATAATAGGTTTTCATAAAGTTTCTCAATTTCCTTGAGATTTTTCTCAAGAAATCTAGTTACTTATACGCAATATTATGTTCGCAGAAACATTAGCACTGACTTCAGATGCTGTTCCTGTAATATCTTAATTCTGCCAGGTACGAACTAAGTAGTGATCATTCTTACGCGTTCTTGAAACTAAAATTGGTTTTAAACCTGTATTTTTTCCAGCGGAAAGCCATCTTTTCCATCACACTTATCCCGTTTTTGTTGTACGCGCTTTCCCAAGAGACCGATAAGCTGTGTTGGAAAAGATGGCTTCTCGCAGGGGAAAAAAATACCCCATTAAGGGATTTACTGAATACTGTAGATGTATAAATATACTTCCGAGTACATCATTCTGGTAGATGCTGTGGGTCCATCACCATCAGCAGTTCATCACTCAGGAAGAAAACAAAAAAAATGTTAGAAAATTTGTAGTAAAGAAATATAGAAATATTAGCTCTATACGTGATGGACGTGAAATAAGATATTTAAAACGAAAGCAAATGAATGCCTGAGAATTGAATCATATAGAACAATATGACACGGATTCAAACGTGTGTTGAAAAGCTACTTTGGATTTAAAGAAACCGTTATTAAACTAAATAACAAAACATATTAGGCGAAGTCAGAGTATCACATTTCTGCTCTTTTCGTCATAAATAAAAGCAATTTTAAGCATTTTACAAAAAGAGAGATTCCAACAAAAAGTATGAGGATATGAAAAATTTTGAGGGTCTAAATAGAAAATTCACTATTTCTCATTTTCATTTCATTTACTCTCCAAAATCTGAATCAACGATCAAGAGAGCCCCTCGGACGTCCCTCTTAGTCTGGTTCTGATGAGAAAGCTCTAAGTGCAGATTTTTTTATTGTACCTAATGCAAGTATTGTAAAAGATCAAGATATTTTAGTTATTTCATCTTCTAGAAAAAAATTACCTAATATTTAATTTTTAATAAATTCACTTATACAATTTTTATGTATCAATACATAATTATTTTCTAAAACAAGTTAAAGTTTCTTTAACACTCTTAAATTTTTTATTTATAAAGTGTTTTGAATAAGTGAAGCTCTTATTCATTGATATGAACTTAATTTTAGTTATATCTTCTTCTGTACTCTGTGATATGATAAATTGGCGTATGGAATAAATTTTACGCAGCATTTCAATTCTCTAATACAGATGTTTATTTACAAAACGCATTTAAAAAGGTTTTATTACAAAACATAAAAACTGATAAAAATACGAAAACATAAAAAATCAATGATGCCAGGAAACTTCCGAATTGCATCATTTTATAATAACCACCCTAGGGGATGGGGTTAATAAACAAGGCTAAACAGGCGTGAAAAATAAACAAAACAAAAACAACAAAAATCAAACGAAAGGAAAAACTGGTTTCAAATTCATCTCGATCCTCGGAGTATATGCAAAAAGTAAAAGAGCGGGAGTTCCGACTATTGGCGAAATGACGTTTGCGCTTGTGAGTCTGGGATGATACTATAGAGTAGGTGTCGTCCGCCTCTCGATTTGCTTTCTTTCGAAGCAGTTGCAAGGTTGGAGCGTTGCGGAGTAGTAGGGGAAGAACTATCGCTGTTGTGGAAACGATTATAGTAGTACTATTGGATCTTAGCGGATTTAGAAGAAGGGCGCCAAAATGACTTCTATGTTTCGAGCTTGGAGACGAAATAGCAATGCTAAACATCAAAGTAAGTACAGTTTATTTATATTGATTTTTTTTTTAATTTGTTTACATGTTTTGCATTTTTATTTTGGTGTTATTCATTATAGTTGTAAATTGGAAGCCTTTTTGTGACACTCTTTATTACCGTTAATGTAATGTAGTAACAAACCCGTACAAGTAATTAGATTCCGTATTCTGTTAACTTTATTACGAGTGGAGAATTATTAGATTATATTGAATATGAGATTATTCGGAGTGATGCTGTCGGGAGATTGTCACAGCGGGTTTTAATAGAACGTTTTTAGGTGCTTGAGAAGGAAATTAAATGATATTTAATTCCAGTATTTATAAGAAAATGAAATATTTAGTTCCAGTATTAATAAGAAAATGAAAAAATTATATTTTTCATGGTTGATTAAAACAAGAAGTTTTAGAGAGTTAAAATTGACACTTTAATTAACTGTGTTTCCAGCATCAATGTTTATTATTATTATGAACTTTTGCAGAGAGTGTTGTATGTGTATTATAACTATAAAAGAATCATTACCCTTAAAAATGTAATTATATAAATGATTAATGAAAATAATATTGAAGCATCGTTGAAAGAAGTTTCTATTCATGATATAGTCAACGTCATAAAAATAACTTTTTATTTCGTTTTCGTAAACAAATAATCATAGTAATTACGAAAGCTATCGGAAATATTTTAATTAAGGCTGTAAATGTGGTTTCTTTCCAGTAATAAAATATTACGGTACAATAAAATGGAGATTAATAATGTGTTTTTCTGTAAATAAAGTGAAATATATTGGAATAAAACCGAATAAAACACAATTTATTAATAATATTATAGAAGTTAAAGTGTTTTATACTTTATTTTGTCGTGATGATGATAATTAAATTCCATTAAATTCTTTTTTTTTTTAATATTAGCTTTCTATGCAAACATTACTATACAAAAAGCAAAAGAAATAGAACCTCTAATATATTTTTAAAAAATACCGTTGTTTTGTCATTTTCTTAAGTTTTGAGAAAATTGATGATATAAGATATCCCTTTTTTTTTTCTTATTAAAAAAATGTAAAATTGAAATGACGGAATATCAAAAGACGTAATAAATGAAAACTTCTTCGTTAATATTTATCATTATAATTACAACTTTGGTGTAATTTTAGTGTGTGATATTTAATTGATAGACGCATTTCCTTCTTGTTTCATCCACGAGTTATCAGCATGCTTCCTTATACTTTTGGCATCGTTTCTCTTTAGTATATAAAAACATGTGCCAACTATAATACTGTATACTGTAGTAGGCAACACACGTTTATGAAATATGCGTTTTAACTCAAATCAAAACATTATCATTTTACATAATTTCATAATTTTAATCAGTTTAATGAAAAGCGAAGAAAGAAAAACATAATGCCACTGATGAGTATTTTAATTTAAAAATTTACTTACGAATTATTATTTATTATGCAGTTAAACTTCAACCATTTAACCTTGTATTATAATTATTGCTCCTTCCTCCTCCCAAAGTAGATCACCGATGTAAATATAGAAAAAAACATATCTGCACCTTCATTATTGCATGTCTTTGCATGAATTTAATATTGTTCTTGGTCTAATTAAATATCTCCTATAGTTTTCGAGAAATTCTATTTTCAAAGTTTGTGACATTTTTTGGGCTACCCTGATACATAGTATTATCTTCATTTTTCTCTCTCATAACAATTGTTATTTTGAGTACCGGTACCTAAAGAAACA
>JAQIWE010004747.1:0-10497 GCA_034698565.1 Campodea plusiochaeta
AAATAGAACAATGTCATCGGCATAGAATATCCCTGGAACACAAACTTTATCTTCATATTTTCCATTGATGACATAACATTCATTAGTGTTTTTCAATGCTACTTCCAACTCAGACAGGTACAAAGAAAATAAAATTGGTGATAGGGGACATCCTTGTCTTAGGCCTTGTTTCGGTAGATTGATTTCATCTGTGGTGATATCATTCCAATTGATGATGAAAGTACAGTTACTGTAAATGTCTTGTAGAAGCTGCACCGACTCTTCACATAAACCTTTTCTTTTCAGAAGCTGCCACAAAGTATTTCTGTTGATGTTGTCGTAGGCTTTCTCTACATCTAATAAAGCGATATATAAAGTTTCATTCCTGATTTTTACTAAGTCGAAGATGGTTGTTAATATGTAGAGATTATCTTCAATTCTTCTGTGGAGTCTAAAGCCATGTTGTAATTCTCCTAACAAATCATTATTCTCAGCCCACTGTTGTAATCTCTGAGTCCATATTTTGGTCACAGTTTTATAAGGTACACTGGTAATGGCGATAGGTCTGTAACTGGAAATTTTATTCTTTTCTTTTCCTTTGCCTTTGTATATCATTTTAATTGTAGATTGTAACCAATCTTTCGGAATGTTTCCACTACTAATGCTGTTATTTATTGCCACTCTTAACTTCTCACAGCTGTCATCCGTCATTGCTTTAAGGAATTCTGCAGGAATATGATCTTGACCACTCGCTTTTCCTCGCTTCAATTTCTTAATTTCTTTGTAGCATTCAACTTTCGTAATGCCGTACGTT
Organism: Campodea plusiochaeta; assembly: GCA_034698565.1. NCBI lineage: Eukaryota > Metazoa > Arthropoda > Diplura > Rhabdura > Campodeidae > Campodea > Campodea plusiochaeta. Next base: position 794 of record JAQIWE010004747.1, read on the forward strand.
ATATTTTCTTTGTTATAATAATTATGATCTCTTATTATATTATTCCATTGATCAATTTCATTATCTGGTTCAGATGTTGTAACTTATCTTGTTTCTTGGCTGGCCCAATCTTTGATATATTGTTTGATTTTTAATGTTTCTGTAAAATTTCTACCATCTTCCGTAATAATGAAATGTCAAAAAATAATTGTAAAACATGTGAGAACATAATTAATTAATTGTAGACCTAAAGATATTAGACCTATCATAGTTTCAGGTTAAAGTAACTACTTTTGAAAAACCACACCTTATAATAATGCGGAATTCTGTAATGCTGGATTCTGATTGGGAATTCTCTGACTTGCTGAATTTTTAATCCTGTGCCACACAAAATGAAATGCATTAATATGCATTTCATTTTCTAATCTCAAATCACATCTATATCTATACCGGTATACCGTATTATTTGATTCCAGGTTGTGGTTCTGACAAATAGTAGTAAAGATGAACAGCTAAAGATATCTGAATGGACTCATGATAAGAATATTGCTTTAATAATAGCTGACACTCGAGGTCTTTTTGCTCAAATTTTCTGTGATTTTGGTAACGAATTTGTAGTTTACGACTCTGACGGAGAACCGTGTAAAACAGCGGACATTGCAAGAATTACGTCAGTAAGTATATAATTTTAGATCGCTTTCTAAAAAGGTATTAGGCCTACTAGTTTTCGCTGAATATTTGCTTTTTGTGCGTTCTAATTTTTGATTTTTGGTCTGCCCACGAAATACGAGTACGGTAATGAAATGCAATAATGATAATTCGAAGATTCAGTAGCATCTTCAGTTGTATTATTTTAGGTTATGAAATATTACATTGAAGCATTGTAAGTTATTATCAATTTAATTTTAAAGAAATTTGGGCAATCTTACAAGTTAATTTATATATGAAAGGTTATATTATATACTGAATATTAGAGGACCATAGGATTCAATAGTCACGTGGTTTAGCACCCTTGATCCCACAAACGGGGGACTGCCTTCACCTATATAGGAAAGAGTGAATCCTATGGTCCTCTAATATTCAGTATAATTACTATAATATAATATAACCTTTGATATATAAATTAACTTGTAAGATTTGCCCAATTTCTTTAAAATTAACCTGAAGTGTATGTTTCGGAACCTAAATGATATGATGTAAACTAAAGTTCTATTAAAGGAACCAAGTGATATGCTGTATTCATCGATATTTTATAATGTATATAAAAGTTATTTTCCTTCAATAAAAATATGTCTCTAAAAAATTGTTATTAATTTTTTTTTAATAATTCAAAATTACCATTACTGTACATCATAAATCGGAGATGATAATAAAATCATTTATAATTATTATACGGCGTCAGTTTTATTTTTAACGTTTTCTTCTCAGGAAAGCGAGGGTGTTGTAACAACTCTACATGAACGTCATAATTTTGAAGTTGGTGATTACATTAAATTTAGAGAAGTTATTGGGATGGAAGGACTCAGTGATTGTGATGAAGACATTCAAGTCATTGATATCGGTAAGGAAAAATTACAAGTAAAATATGTAGGCCAATCATTGAATTGTATAAGTATAATATGCTAATCTGTGTTCGTCAAGAAATATTTTTAATAAGATATTTTCAACATGATCATAAATAAATAGTTGAACACTTTGTTTGATAATGATACTTTGTTTGGTAATGATGTAACATATTAGCATCAAATATACCAGTTTTTTATTTGTCTTTATTACTTCGTTTTGGCAAAGTTAATGAGTTAATTAATATTATGATCTTGTGTTCGATGACTTATACAAATATGTTAATGCAAATGACAGCCGTAATCATGTATCTGAATTAGGTTTATAAACAATAAAATAGCCTAAATTTTGAAGATTGACTTAAGCCGCAAGATAAGTACAGCCTATAGGTCAAATCAAAAGTTTAACTTGTGATTAATTATTAAAGCATGCAAGGGAATTAAATTGGATGAATAATATTCTAATCTCCTCCCCCCCCCCCACCTCATTGGGCATTGTATACCAGTACGTGATTTTTTGTAATAATTGAAACTATAAGAAAGTATCCTGAATGTTTCCATAAACATTGTTCATGAATTTCTGTGAATTAATTTAAATAACTATTTTCAGGCAGAGGAGTTATTATAATAGATAAAGACACATCTGAATTAGGAGAACATAGTGGGGGAGGTATGATTACTTCAGTCAAAAAACCAGTTACACTTAATTTTATGAAACTTTCTGAAGCATTAGAAGAGTCTGAAATCACTGATACTGACTTTGGTAAAATCGGAAGATCAGAGCAGATTCACAAAGCTTACCAGACAATGCATCAATACGTGAAAGATAATGATGGACAGCTACCACGACCATGGAATAACGTGAGTATATGATTATTATTTAAGAGAGTTGTACAGTATTATATATTATTTTATTTGTATATCTGTATATTATAAGTACAACATTTACATTACAGTAAATTAACATGTTACTACATTAATATTGGTCGATCCTCAAAACTACAGAATGATTTGGATTTTACAGTGATTTGTGACATTGAAACGGTCAAAGAAAGAAATGTCAATAAATATTGTAGGAACAGAGACAGTAATATTATTATAAAATCTCCTTAAATTTTGAAACATGACTTATTCACTTATTAATATTCCAATAAAATCTAACGCAATAACATAGCAGAGATAAATATATTCATCAGTACAGGGCATTTAGTTTTTAGTTATTCATTCGAGGTAATTTATTTCAGGACGATGCATCGAAGTTTGTAAAACTAGCAAAGGAGATTTACAACAAAAATCCTGAAGAAAGTATTGATGAAAATGTATTGCAAATATTTGCTAAAGTTTGTAGAGGCTCTCTCTGTCCCATGAATGCTTTTGTTGGAGGAATTGCAGCACAAGAGGTAAAAACTCATGTCATTTACACTTTTCTCCAACATTTGTTGCTTATTGATATGTTCAAATCCATCATTACCATGCGGAATATTAGTCTATCGATATTTTAGCCCCGACAGTTAGTTATTATTAAGTTCAAATTAATCAATACTAATCTTTTCTCCCATCACAGGTTCTTAAAGCATGCAGTGGAAAGTATACTCCTATTAACCAATTCTTTTACTTTGATGCAATTGAATGCTTACCTGCTGATACAACTGAACTCGAGGCATCAGAAATGATGGAAGTAAGTAATGCAATACAAAATTGAGCGAATTTACTTTTTTTTGCTCTAGATAAAATTTTATAATAAAAAAGGATTTGCAAACAATGACGATTGAGTTAAAAAAAAACATTATTTCCAATTAAGCACAATATTTACTATTTTCCTTTAACAGTAATAAAGAATTTCTTGCTAACATTTCTCATTGATGGCAATTTTTATTTCCGTTCAATGGTATAATAGACCTATATCAGTCATCAATAACATAATTATTGTAATTAAACAAATTCCGGTAATGTACAAGTAATTCAACTCATTCATAATAGTATATTGATTAATCACTTTATTTTAATGAATACTTTTTGAAATACCTATAATACTTTAATATTCTTGACACAAATATTGTGATCGGTAAAAAAAAAAATTACATCTTATTTTTTCTGCATACCTTACAAAATTAAAGCTATCCATTTCAAAGAGAACACAAGAGTTTTACTAAAATAAGTTGTATTTTCCTCTTTTCAGGATAATTCTCGTTACTCATCACAAGAGGCAGTATTTGGCAAAACTTTCCAAGATAAATTAAATAATCTGAAATATTTTATTGTGGGTGCTGGGGCAATAGGTTGTGAATTGTTGAAGAACTTTGCAATGATTGGAGTTGGAAGCGGAGATGATGGTCTTATAACTATCACTGATATGGACCATATTGAACAATCAAATCTTAACAGGCAATTTTTATTCAGAGAAGCTGATGTCAAAAATTCAAAGGCAGAGACTGCTGCTAAAGCTGTAAGTTCAGTATTACATGTACGCAAGCGTTATTTAGTATATTAGCTATGATTTATAAACAATAGAAAAATTAATTTCAAATATAGAATATGCTGGTACTTATAAGAAACAATAATATTAGCTTCAGGACGTTTGACCTTTATTGACAAAAAGGCTGTATCAACTCAATCTCTAACTGTACAATCAGTTGATAAATTCTTTTGGATGTAAGATGACGTGTAGAGCCAAAATTTGGCACTATACACGTCATCGTACATCTATTATACACTTGTATGACGACGTGTAGAGCCAAATTCAAAATTTTATATATGTACTTGAAAAATAGGAAGTACGATGACGTGTTATAGGGTTAACTTCAAAATTTCAATAATGTACTTGAAAATGAACAAAATGTAAACTGTGAAACGTTGATTTAATTTTGTCGATGCAGTATGAAAGTGTAAAAGGTTAGGTTAAGGTAATATTTTTTTCCTTGGTTAGATTATTATCAAGTACTGGATACTGACCTATCGTGGAACCTATCCAATATAGGAGATTGACCTATCCAAAGCAGGAGATTTGACCTATCCTGCCTCCATGTACTTATTGTGCTAATAAAACCTGAAATTTTTAAATATATATTCGAGAAAGTTTATTTTGCATTATATTTGCATTTATTACAACATAATTGTGTACCTTTCAGATATGTGTGATGAATCCTGATATTAAAGTGGAGCCTCATCAGCATGCTGTAGGATTAAATAGTGAAAATGTATTTACAGATGATTTCTTTGAGAACCTCGATGGAGTTGCAAATGCTTTAGATAATGTTGCTGCACGTAAGTTATTACTTTACAATTTACAACTTGTGAACTTGAGAATATTATTCATATTCAATAAGGCTCTATACTCAGACAGTAATACAGAAATATTCCGTAAATTTTCAAAGATCCAGAAAGATCTGCGTTAGCAAAACACTCTTTAGAAACATCGCATCTTCTTGATTGGAAAGGCACTGAATTGTTACATAAAGGAGGAAATGTATATGAACGGTGTTATATAGAATCTGTCCATATAAAAGGAGTAGGAGATAATGCATTGAATGAAACTCAAGGACTCTCAATACCAAGACCCTGGGAGAAGCTGCTTAGTGATTCAATTTTAAAATCCTAACTTAACTTTGTATGTTTTCTGTTTGTTTATATTTGCCTTTAACTTTCATATTTTGTAACACGTTTGAAAATGAGTTTACAATAAACTTGAAAATTTACGGAATATTTCTGTATTACTGTCTGAGTATAGAGCCTTATTGAATATGAATGATCAACAATCTCAGGCTATGCGCTTCCACGATTTCTTGAGAATATTACATATTACTTCTTCTCCATAATGAGCATATATTAATACAGTACTTATTGTTAGTTAGTTGTCCATGGTTTATTTAGAAAGAGTGCATTTATGGATATGTCGAAATCATTCTGATGGGTGTCAAATCGTAATTATTTTGTGTCATACATTTCACCGATGTCAACAACGATGTATTTGATATAATTATATGATAATCTCCAGGCATATATAAGTCTCATGGACTCGTGTCTCCAAAGTGCAATAGCTGCATTAATTATCTTCAGAAAAATCATTAATTTCATCTTTTTGCAAATCTGAAGAAATACTAGTTTTTCACCACATCAGTTCTTGACCATTGCATCTTCAGTTTCTTTGAGTGTCCTTGAGTTCGTTCGTAAGTGGAAAGTTGAACTAGATTTTTTATTTCTGCTCCATATAATCCTTTCAATATCTTAAAATATTCAACTAAATCGAGATACAAGTGCAGTTTACTAATTCATGGCTGGTTGAAAAGCTGCAATCGTTTGTCACACATGAACAGCGTGTAGGTATTGTACCAACTTTGTAGCTCGTCTCTGTGTTTTTTTTCTAAAACATCTTTATCTTTTACTAAATATGGTGACCACATAACACTTCAAAAGAAATGGTTTTGGGGTGACAGAGAAATTGAAATTGTAAGAAATTATGCTCAACTTGGTATCCTATTTAATAATTCAGGTAAATTCGTCAATACTGCAAATCTCATGGTCAATGAGACAAAATACACAGTCAATGAAACTATTTTATCTATCTATAAATCAAGATCTGCAAATAAATAATTTTATATTCAAACTATTTGACTCCCTAGTCACATCCATTTTCCTATACGGCTGTCCTGTATGGAGTCTCAAACATTTCTATGTTATAGAAAATACCAAACCTATTTGGTGAAAAAATATATTACGCGGTGAGCAGTCCACCCTCAAATTAGAGGCGGGTCGTCGACCGCTGTTAGTTAACATAGTAAAACAAACTCTAAAATTTTGGATACATCTACTAGAACTAGATAACAGCCTATTCCTAAGGAATTCTACCAAGCTATTTTCCTCATGCACAAAGAAAATCATTTCTCTCGTAAGCTTTTCTACGATCAATATAACTGGGCTTTGCAAAATTTTTGAAAATTTCAAAGTAACGGGATATCTGTACATCTGGGAATCTCAATAAGATCATCAAATTACGAGAGTAAAACTATCTTCTATCTTTTAAAATACTTAGAGTTGTCTTCTATCGTTGCGGCATATATTAACCAAATCATTCAATATGACTTAACTAGCATGTAGAATCTCAACGCGGACTTTCAAACAGAAAACTATCTTCTCCACACATTGTATCAAATTTAAACAACTAATCACACAACTTAGAACTAACCAACGAAAAATCTTTCGAAAAATTTGTAGTAAAGCTAAATCCTGAAGAACAATGTACCATAATTATGTAACGCTAAAGATGAATACGATCTATATCATATTTTTGCAGTTTGTTATATGTAAAAAACCCAAGAGATAAATATTTAAACAATAATTTTCTTATTCACAACAGAAATAACTTTAGAGCCACCTTTAATACCCTTACAGTTAAACATATTTATGTGATAAATAACCTTTTAAAAGAAGTGCTTTTTATAAACGATATTATTGGAACCTAATATAACACTCCTACGATATAATATGCCAATGTACTGCTATGTATTTTTCTTTTACTCTTTAAATATATTATATTTTCACTATGTACTATATTGCATGGCTGTGGCCGATTGCAATAAAAACATTCATTCATTCACTGCAAAAGTCCATGTAAGGGCACATATAGGTTGTAATATCTTTCTTACGGATTTAATGTTCAGATGAAGGAATGATCCTTTTATTCTTCCTAACTCCATGTTGCATTGCTTAACAACTCTGTTACATTGGACTTCAACTTTTAAATTCGTTGAAAAATCTACTCCTAGATCCTATCCTCCTGATATTTCTTCTAACTTCTCTTCACTTAATTTGTAACTAAACTAACTATATCTGATATTCTTTTGTCCAATGTGAAGAAGCACGCTGAAACTTCACCACATTCACACAACCATTATAGCGATATTTGTGTGTAGACGAGTGTTCTATGACCTGAAGTACAAAATCATACCTATGGATGATAGGGCGTCCTGCTGGCAATACCATCACCCGTAGATACGTTTTTTATTATTATTATTTAAAAAGCTGACTGAGGAAAATGAACCATTAAAATGGTTGTTTCATTGAATCGCATTAAAAATACAACAGAAAATTGCACTTATTGGATATTTATGTTGCTTAAAAGTAATCAAACGGAACCTGACCAAACAAAATAATCTAATTTACGTTTATTTTATTGGTTTTTGTTTGGTTCCGTATTCTTAAATCTACTATTACATAACTGAAACTGACCTATCCGAAACCATCGCAAAAAGATTTTGGTAATAATTAATTTATTTGTTCGTTTTTATTCCCATCTCGTACTTACATTTTAAAATCGTACATGGGACACCCTTTCTGATTCAAACACGTTTTCTCGCTAGGTAATTTGTTTCCTTGTTTCAAAATAAACTTTTGTGTTGCATTTAATCTTCTACTAATGTAAACTATCTAAAAAGGAAACAAATATCTAGTATAGTTTAGTTTTTTTACCTCATTTTCAGGTAATTGTTATATTCTCAATAATCACTCCAGCATTAAATAAATCAAACGTCACTTTTTATGTATATATTTTGACTGCTGAAACTCAAGTAGATTTAAAATATTATTACCATATTGACAATGAAATTTGAAATTTGTAACACGTTTGAAAATGAGTTTACAATAAACATGAAAATTCACGGAATAATTCTGTATTACTGTCTGAGTATAGAGTCTTCTTGAATATGAATTATCAAGAATCTCAGGCTATGGGCTTCCACGATTTCTTACAATGAAATTATTTAAATTTCAGGTCGTTATATGGATAGTAGATGTGTTAAGCATCGCAAATCTCTATTAGAATCAGGTACTCTTGGAACTAAAGGAAGTACACAAGTTGTTGTTCCGCTCGTTACAGAATCTTATGAAAGTACAAGAGTAAGTATGAAGATCAACTATAGATTTTAGGAGATTCACTGGTTTTTCTTGTTGATAATTCATTTTCAATATTATGAATAATTCATCTTCAATATTGATAATTCATCTGTATAGTTATCTTCAATATTATCTAATCCATAATATTGAAAATGAATTATCTATGAAGATCAACATTCATTAATAATGATGTTAAACTACATCAGCAAGTATCACATAATTAATTTCCATTGACATCTGGGACATATTGTAAATCAAATAACGTTTTTCAGTATATTTTCATTCTAAATTTAATTTTTGCAATTAACATTGGATAAAGCTATTTTAATAGAATATTTTCAAAGATTTTTGAAAATTCTAATTAACCAATCTCACAGGTTTTAAACGATAAAAACTTACTCCCGTATATGCATTCCAGATTCACATTATTCTTTTTAGTTGTAAAACATCTAATCAGTTATGACTATACAGATAAGCAATAACAAGTACAATAATAGTCTATGTTGTAAACCTTTATCCCAGTATTCTTGATTCAAATAAATCGACAGGTTTCAAAGTCACAGCCTCATCATCTGGATATTTTAAAATGCAAAAATAATCACAGCATTCTGTGGATGATGTTGATAAAGCGAATTTATATCAAACTACTATTTGAATTAAGAATACTGGAATAATGGTTTACAACATAAGACTATTGTTGTGTTTGTTATTGTTTATTACAATCCAGTACATCATCAAGAAAGTTTTTTACTAAACAGATATTTACTAAGAGATTAAAGTTCATTTCGATATATTTTGGGGGCTGTAGTCTTAGCTGATGATTTTACTGCTGCATAAGTCAATATTATTGCTCTTAAACCAGGTTCTAAAACAGCATACATTCTTGACCCAGCTATTCGTTTTGAAGATAACAATCCTGAGCAACCATATAACGTCCACGAAGAGAAATGATCGCACTATGAACCGGTTGTACCATATTTCCAAGAGAAATACCAACTTGAAGATATTGAATTAACAGGATTATACGTGGGATCCAGAGGAACTATAACCAACTTCTTTATTGAACATTTTACCAAAGTTTCAGATACCAAAACGCATAATTAAAGAAGTAGCCCTGTCTGTTCTACGAGATTCCACAACACACTGTTAGAAAAGAGAGTTCGTAAAAGAACCTTTAGGGGTTCTTTGGCTTGTCCGAATTTAGCTCCCTTATTGGTTCAAAAAGAAACCTTTATTGTGGGTTCTTTGAGAGAACCTTCAAACCTTAGGTTCTTT
>JAQIWE010004748.1:0-10494 GCA_034698565.1 Campodea plusiochaeta
AAAGCCGTGTGCACATAATTTATGACAGACATCAGACTGGAGTAATTACTTAAACTTCATTTTAGCAGGAAGTTCAGTAGACATCATTGTGTACGTATGAAAAAGTGCGAGGGCGTAAGCCCATTCTCGAAATTTTTAGATTTTTAGTTGTAAAAATTCATATATTTTTCCCCGACGAAATTCGTTCAGCTCCCTGACGGGGGTGCACGTGCCCCCCACCCCCCGATCACCCCCTAGCGCCACCCCTGTTGCAGTCAGGTTTTGCAAACTGTTTAGTAAAGGAGTAAGTAAATTGAAGTGTACAAGAATCATCCATGAACACTAGTTGTTTTATAATGTACTTGTATTACTATACTCAATGATATAAATATTTCAAGTAAAGATTATAAACAAATACAGCAAAAAGCAACAACTCTTATATAATTATATTGTCCATTCAATATTGTCAATCTACAATACTTGCTTTTTCTGGTTTCTAATACAATTGTTTCGTACACACAATTAGTTTTGATTGTACCTGTGACTGTCAGATGAAGACTTCCTCTAAAGATGCTACCTAGATTGTTTCGTGCATCACATTCATATTTTCCACTGTCTTTCAGTTTAGTAAATTTAATTTCCAATACTTGACCGTTTGCGTTAAAACATACACGAGTATCGTTTTTCATATCAAGTGTTACGTTATCCTGCAAAATAAAACTAAAAATGTAAAAATGCTAGAAAGAGAAGTTACCCATCCTCAAAAATAATATCTGCTCATTTGTGAAATAAGTGATACTATACAACAAAACCACTCTGAATTGGTCATACAATGACTTGCAAATAAATTTAATGCTAATGCAGCCATTATTTTTTTCTCTTCTAATATCATCCTTCCCTTAAATATAAATTATAGTTTAAATATAAATTAAAAGTTTGTCTGCTATAGGAGCATTTATATAGGCTAAGGTTCTTCGTAAGAAGGATTCAGCACCCAACCAACATTCTTTATGAGTAATTACCTATATCGTTAAAATTCTGAATCATGAAAATAATAATGGTATTTACCTTGAACCATTTTACTCGAGGTTTTGGTACACCTGTGACTGTACAGTTAAATTGAACTGTTTCACCATGTTTAACATTCATAGATTCACCATTCATGTTGTTCATATAATCAGCACTAACTGGTAAGGCACCTATGCAAATCAAAAAACTAAGTAAATACATTTTTGCGTCAGTGCTTTTAAAAATTGAATATTGATATGATGGAACAGTTGAGCTACTATCAGTAAATTATTTTTGAATCAGGAAATGTAAGACTTTAAAATAAATTACTCTTATCACAAATAATTCAAAACAGTATAAATTTAATTCCAGGAAAAAAAATTGTGGCAAAATTATTGAACTTACGAACTGATTGAATTGTAACATTCTTAACAATAACATCTTGAAGTTCCTCTGATCTTGAAACTTGACATTGGTATGTTCCTGCTGACACTTTCGCCATACTTTTGAATAACAACTTCTTCTTATAGGAATATTTCGAAGAAGAATTTAGTTGGTCTGTATTAACTGAGAAAATAAAAAATATTTCGTTACTACAACGTCCTATTGTTTTGAAGATTAGATAAGAAAATTAAGTAAAAATTGTGAAAAGATGGATTTCATTAAAAGAACTGATTATTGAGACATTTTCGTTTCTTTTATATTGTATCATTCACACATTCTACTCATCTCCTGCTTTGACTGAATGAGAGCTATAATAGATGACAGAGAATCATGTAACAACTAATAATAATTCAACATACCATTATCATCTTGAATTTGCATGAATTTTCTTTGGTCTTTATTGTATTTAAGCCAGTTTATGTCTGTTTTGTATTCAGATACATGTGCGCTGCAGGTTAATTCAAAATCTGTGTTTTCAATGACTTCATACAGTTCATCAGAAATTTTCATCCAACTAGAGTAAATATCATATTCTTCCAATGGCGGCCCCTGGATGACGAATCCTTCAGTAATATCTAAACGTAAAATGCATAAGTTATTTTGAGAATTGCATATTGCATAGTATATTTCTTATTATCCGTTAAAAGGTAAATTTATCCCGCTACATGCCATAGGCACTGGGGGTGTATGGATGGAAGGGTCCATGCTTCCGTGACCCGTACACATAAGTTGAATATGGTGTGGTCAGCACCACGCTCTGGCCAATCTTTACACCCAAGGCCTTTAATGCATATCACACCCAAGGGCTTTAATGTACACATTTAAAAGAGGCTGTGTGAATCAAACCTGTCTGTCGGAGGTTTATCAACACCTAAATAATTTGGCGCTGGCCGGGAATAGAATCCGAAACCTTCTGCGTCTGAGTCTTATGCGCAACCAGCAAACTACGGATGACTGCCTTATTTTCTGTTAGTTCTTCAGAATTGATCAAAAGATTTAAAATTGGGAATTTGATTGTTTAATATCTTTTCGATCAAAAAAGAGAGCATAACATAATGATTAGTGTTCCTGTATGGAAAAGAGTCGAGTTGAATTTCAAAAACAGTTCGGACTCGAGTCACTCGACTCTACTTGCAAAAAGTACTTTCGACTCGGTATACTAATAAAAATTAAAAATGAATTTGCAGTGTACCAGATTTGGATTCGATATTTATTTTTATTTAAGTAAAATAATAATACACCATTATGTAATTGTACAGTATTTATGTACCAAATTATTGATATAGTGTAATAGATTTCGTACCTGATGCTGTAATGAACACTGTGACATTCTTTTCGCCGAGAGAACTGTGAGCACTGCATGTGACGTTCATTGATTCTTCCACAAGAAAGGTCACATATGAATTTTTACAATTTACTCCGCAGCTACTTTCTCTTGAAACAATCTAAAAAAGTGATTAGTTTACTATTGAAAAGTTTATGTTCGATATTTATTTTCCACATTGCATTATGCATCATATTGAGCTGAGAAATAAAATTCTACTGTTATATAACTTTGTAAATATGATGGTTGTTCAGCACAACGTATCGCGTGATTAATATTGTATATCTTCAATACGTTTAGAAAGAAATCATTACTGTATAAGATAATTATTATAGAAATAAACTGACTACATAACCAAATCAGTAAAGATAACATTTTTTATTGAAAATCAGCGATATAAAATGCAAAGTTATAATTTTATTCTTGAGAATATCTTGGGATGCTAAAACAATTTAACAATTACTACACTTAATATAAGATTCCAATAGATTCAAATAACAGTTCTTACTTCATCAATTTTGGAAACATTCAGAGATCAGTTTATACTAATGTAAGTAACATTCATCATAATCAAATAATGTAAAGAATCATGATCGTTTCATTTCAACAATTGTGAAATATCTATAGCACTGTCAAACGCAGAGGAGATTGTGTGTATACTGAAACACAATAATGTACAGTTAATTGTTTATGATTGTTATATTTTTTCACTATACTTTCGTTACTTACGGCACTTTTACGACCAGTACGAGAAGAGATTTCCCATGATACACTGGGAAGTGGATTACCAAGAACTCTGCTCTCAATTGAAATATTCTTCCCTACAATGTAATATCCACTTCTTTGTTTAATCTCTATTACTGGTTTACCTGTTAATAGAAAACATTTGATTCAGCTGTTTTTTCTTTAAAATATAGCGAATCGGTTCAGATACAGGTTTTTAAATAAACTTACCGTACACAACTAAATTCAAAGTAACATTTTGTTTGAAATTTCCTGATGATGCCATAATCGTATAGTTTCCAGCATCTTCTAATGTAACTGATTGAATTTCAGCAGTAATTGCGCCAATTCCATGAGAAGTCATTGTATATCTGTAGTAACAACAGTACTATCAATGATGAACTAATGAATAAATTAATGGAACAGTTGCTGACAACAAACTAAAGTTATTTCGATTACTGAATAAACTTAAAAAAAAAAAAAATGCTCATTGAATCTACACGCACAACTTGAAAAACAAAAAAAGCTACTTTATTTAATAAATATGTACAATATATTATACTATTCACTGTAGTTATACAGTCGGTCAGTCACAGCAATAGCAGCCCTATGTAAAATGGAAGTTTTTCAGCTTCTCTGAAGTTCTGAGAAGTTGTTCAATATTCCGCTTGAAAGCTACACTCATGTAGAAGATTGTGAGCATTATTCGTGTATTTTTCAAATTAATATAACACAGCAATAATATTTTTTATTACCAAAATTTATTCCAATATTAGTCACGTTTCGAGGAAACGTGAACAGTGGACATATATTTTAACAGAACATGTGGATCTAGCACCACGAAACAATTGTTGTGTTTTATAGTAATTATGTCTTCTGCTGATGATTACCGTCCAGTATATCATCGTTGACAATTAACTTGTGACAAAACAATAGGACAATATCAGATATTTTCTGGTTATAAGATATTTTACCTATTGATTTCTTGAAAATTAACTTCTTCACCAGAAGATGGAAACCACTGGAATGTTGGTTTTGGAAAAGCTTCATAATTTAAACGCCACTGAGCTACATTGGTGCCTTTGTCCAAGTGAATTATTGAAATACCACTTTCAATATCTATGTTTAAAAAATTTTGGTTTTCATCTAAAGAAAGAAATTAAAGTAATTTATTAGAAGGTAACGTTGATCTTCAGGGTGGCACCAAAAAAGATCATCAACATTTACAAGGAAATTGCTCGAAAACTATAGGAGATATTTTATTAAATCAAAACCAGATTAAAGTTAATGCAATTTTCGTTCCAGTGATTTATAATATAGTTTTATGATATAGTATAAAAATTATTATGGTATTATGGCCGTTACGACCTTCGGTAAAAATTTTACCCAAAATGAAAGCTGACAAACATGGAAAAATCGGAAATCTCCCTTTCTGTACGTAAAATAGTAATAAAAAAGTAAAATAGTAAAAGTAAAAAATAAAAATTATATTTTTTATTAATAATTCGACCTTTTTATTTGGATACTGATATATTAAATGACCTCGTTTGAATTAATAAGACATGACTAACCTACAACTCTGACTATAACAGAAGCAGTTGAGTTTTTTGTATGAGCTCTCACAACACAGGTATAATTTCCTCCATCTGTTTCCGTTACATTAGAAACCAGTAATGGTAAAGTAATAGACATCCTAACATCATTGATTCTTTCTGTTATGTACTGTGGATTAGTCTGGAAATAAAATGTACAATAGGTTACTGTAGAAACTGATACGGGACAAAACTTTTAGTGCTTAACGTCAAGCATATATATTTATTATAATTTTCACATAATTATTGCACCGTGGTGTAGTCGAAAACCAACCAGGTTGCCTTAATACTTCCATTTACAGTTTGATATTTGTAAAGTGTCAAAAGCGTTTACAGTATCGAATATATAAACAAATGCAGCAATAATAATAACTTACTTCTTAATGAGTTCTTTTTTTTTCAAGCAAAAAACTCGTGATTACTGTGCCACCTGTGACCATCATTTTTAACACAAACAGTAGATAATTTTCGTTTTTAACTGACATTTACACAGGCCACAGATATCGTTGTATTACAGTTTGTCTAGGTCTCAGTTTCGTTTTAATAAGCTTATTTTAATATCCTTATTACAACTTTTATGATTTATTACTGTATAATAATCTTTCTACTAACAAGTAAGGATCTTTCAACAATGATACTCAAACTGTCAAACACAGTATTTTATCAGATTTAAACTAGTTAAACTTTAATATAATTCCAATCCACGTGATTTGATATTCGTCTTGTAACATGGATTAGAGGGTAACTGCAACTTTGCAGGTCATTTTAGAGTAGAACATAAAGCTATATATTTTATGTTCGAAGACGGGATGAATCTGTCTCTAGCAGTTATAAAAATATTTCATATTGAAAGTTCTGAAGATTGAAACTTTTTTTAAGTAATTAAAATTTTAAAATTACTTTTAAGTTGATTGTATATTATAATTAAGTTGTATAAGCACAGCATATAGTGTTTTGTTGTTAAACCATTTGGTTGTATTTGACTGTGAGGTAACAGTCTATCTTGTATTCTGATAATACCTGTATCCCTCTTGTTCTAGGTGTGATCCATCTCACTGATATGTATGATATCATGGCCTTTGTTATATTAATGGCACACTTCAATGTAAAATTTCTTCCAATAATGGCTGGTGATGATTCCTCAGTCAATATTATGAAAGGTCTAGGTTGAGACTTAAAAGGTGCTGAAATAGTAAATGACATTTGAAATATATTTCTTTTCCATAATTATTGTAGTACCCCTAATATTTCTGAATGAATTATATATTTTTTGGTTTGTTTCCTTGTCACAAAGCAACAATATTTACATCTATATATATTTTTTAAATTTACAAGCTTTAATATTTCAACGTATGTATATAAGTATCCAATATTAAACTGGCTTTCTCACATTCGTTAATTAAAATATTAGTTTATTTGGTGATATTTTAAAATTAGCAAAATTTGGAACATAATACGAAGTTAAGAACCGATGAACGTAACCTTGCGAACTGATGAACGTAATATTGTGGAAGATATACTTGTGTCTAGATATTGCTATCATATTGCATTAAACTTTACGGCATATAATGTTCAAAATACTTACATGATTAATGGTGTCATGTTATTATCATGATCTAGAAAACTAGAATTATCTTATATTCCCTATTGATTGCATTTTTTTTATTAACGTAATCATAGATATAACATAATAATAGATACTAATATAACGTATAAACTGTATGGTGATGGGGCAAAAGTTTTTGGACCTATCTTCAAATTATGCTTTCTCAAAAACGATTTAAGCTTGAGCCCAGATTTTAATACCAAACGAAAACTCATGTAAAACTCTTCCAAACAGTGTATTATATTATCCGTATAGGGGCAATGAAAATCGGCCCAAAAACTTTTGGTCCACCCTGTATGTGTGTGAAAAAACAAATTGTGAAGTTCGCAAGTATATTTCCTCGTTGAATTTGAGAGCTTTAGATTCAAGTCAGTTATGCTATAGTGTATCATAAGCAATAAATACTGCAATTCAAAACATTTTTTGCTGGAACAACTGAAAAATATAAATAAAATAAGAAATGAAACATTTTATGATACTTCTGAAGCTCTTAATTTTTAGTAAAATACAGGATTCATATTCAGTTCAGTTTTTACAGACTGATATTTCTAAATACAAAATAACTGATTTCTTGGTCATAGCAAAAACTTTACAAAAGTTTCAGAGAGAGGAATATAAACAAGAAGTACAGTTCAAATTGAGGTTGGACTTTGTCCTTTAAAAAAAAAAGTTACTACCTTCTTTAGGTTTCAAAGCTAAGCTCTTATGTTATTGATCTTACGATTTACACGGAGTGCTGTCATTAATGATTGTTCTTTTCCATCATTAATACCATTGGCTATGCAATCATATATGCTTCCATATCTAGAATGTACTTTGTTAATGATAAATCCATACTTTGGATCGAATTTCATACTACTAGCTGGTATTTCCTAAAGAAAAGAAAATTCCATTATATAACTCTAAAAAATAAAAAAATAATATGCAGGGAGTAGCTACAAGTGCGGGGATCCTGGGGCGACACGCTATAATGGGGTCCCCCATATAAATAAATTTGCTAATTTTTAAAATGACTAATTAAAAAAATAATTGCTGAAAATGTGTACCATGCAAAGAATTAGAATATATATTGGGCTCATTAGAGAAGGCGTAAGCCTGAGCACCAAAATCTTAACCTTTCTATGCAGTATAATTGCGATTTTCGACTCAATCAACAACTGTCAATCAACAACTCAACAACTGTTTTCTTAAACATTAATTTCTTTCTTTTATTTTTATAACAATTTCTCTCTTGGTTCGGCGCCCCATACATTAATATTTTATCTGGAGCCCAGGGGCAACGCCCCGATTGCCCCAACATAGTTACGCCTCTACTGCAAAGATCCGCTTAATGTTTAACAAGAATGTCTGCTGTAAAGTGTCCAACTGTCCATGCAATTAATACATTATTCGATTTGTCTAAATGTCCGTTTAATCAAGTAAACATTATGTCTTAGCGTACTGGCTGCAACTATATTATGAGACCGAAAGCACGTTATTTCACTTTTGTTTGCTATTATACAAAGGAAACTGAATAACTTTAAACTGGACACAATATATAACAATTTTATTGTGTAATGTATAGTTTATAAACATTTGATTCTTCGGACCTTTCTACCTGCCAGTATCGCTATATTGCTGGGCTTTGCCCTGCTCAATAATGTCCTTCGGGGTAGATCTATTCAGGGCATTAGTCTGGTAGTATTGTTTTCTTAGATCATTCTCAACCTCATTTCTCCATCTCCTTCTGGACTTTTCTCTAGATTTTGTACCATAAGGTGTTCATTACATGGTATTTTTACTCCACCTATAGTCTATCATTCTGTGCTCATGTCCTATAGTCACCTTAATCGCTGGGTTTTGATGAACTTCACTATGTCCTCCCCATCAATCAGCTTGTTTACTTCTTGATTGTATTTTATTCTCCATGCAGTTACCATCTTCAAGAGTGGGTCCCTATTTTTTTTAGTGGTCCTCTCAAACACAATCAGCTGTGTTTAACTTTTCTTTGTGAGATTCCATGTTTGAGCGACATATGTTACCATCGGTCTGGACAGACTTTCTACCATATAATTAACAAAAATCTTCTAGTGTAATCAGATGAGGAAGTACAGTTATACAAAGCGTTCATTCACATTACCTAAATTCAATTTCAACCTCATAGTTTTTGGTTAGATAAAATAATATTTATGAATGGAAGTAAAATCTGCGTTTTATCAGCAAACCGCTGATAAGGTGAATATCAGACCAAATTTTATATATAAAAATATATAATAATAACTAGTACCCGTAGTTGTTTATTCAGTCTATATTACGATTGCAATTTTTTTTAATAAAGATTAGAAAAAAAAATATTTTTCTGTTACAGTCATCATATATACTTTTCTTTTGTTTATCTCGTAATATCGTATTTTGAGAATATTTATAGTAAATATATATATGGAGACACATTCAGAACGGTATAAGTAACAAACCCATCCAAATATAAAATTCGTTTGATACAGTAAAATATGTCATGTGATTATTGTATTTGCCTTTTATCCTGAACTGTCTAAAGCAATAAAGGATAAGTCGGTTCGCATATATCAGTATTATATAAGAAATTATATAAAATATGTCTATTATTAATAATATGCAGAGGTGTTGTTATATGTCAATGGGTTGAAAAATATGTCACAATTCTGTTCATTACTTTTATTTTCACAACATACTTCAAAATGTATAGCTATACATTGATTTCATTATCAACAGCAACAGCTGAAGAGGATGTACATTTCGAAACATGTTGTGGAAATAAAGTAATGAGTTGTGGAATATTTTTCAACCATTGTCTATTATATTTATTTTCAGGCATTGTTCGATCACTTTTTTATATATAATTATATATTAGTATATAAATTTCTCACGTCGACAGTATTTTCGCAGCATGAATTCGTGTATGATAATGTGCATAAGCAAAAAACATTTTTGAAGATAATTTTAACGATTATAAAACTGTTGAACGTCATTTCTACGTGTAACGTGAGAATAACTGGTTACGTTCATGGGTATATATGGCAGCAGGTTCAGGAGAAATTTACTTGGGCATGACGAAATTTTTGTTGGTTACATATTGCATGACCGATTTTTTGCTGAATAGAATGAGAAAATATATTCAGTGAATCACAGAAATTGAGGTAGTTTCTGGTTATTATATTTTGCTTCTTTCATCTTTCTTCTCTTCTTCTATGATCAATTTTTTTATAAGTGTTGTAGAAATAGTCTTACTTTCTACATCACATTGTCCACTTTTCTACATTAGTATAGAGATTATGGTTTTACTAGGTGCTAAAGACTTTCATGGGTTGTCCAAAGATATTATAAGGTTAACCGAAAACCATTGTCTCGTGAGCTCCGGTTTCTTTTAATCCCACAAAATCAGAGGAAAGTTTTGAAGATTTGTATTTGCTACACTTTGTGGCCTTCAATATTTGAAGTTCAATATCGTGTAGATTTTAGATAGAAAAAAATACTGTAGTTGGACTTTTTTTTATCTATAAGAAAATTTTCGGTATAGTGTCTGCTGTAGATTATCACATTAATGGTATATACAAGAGTACTAGCTTTGCGCCTACCGCAGTACTGCGGCAGTAGTTACGGGATCCACAAAGCCCTGTAATACCACTCAGGGCTTCGTAGACTCAAAGACCATTTTTGTCTGTTGTCAACCCACTACTCCAGCGCTCTACTTTTGTAGGCACAAACAAAATTTCATAATTATTCAATTAATATATTTACATTAGTCATATTTTTTATTTTTAAAAATCCAACCCACCACTCCAGCGCTCTACTTTTGTAGG
>JAQIWE010004749.1:0-10494 GCA_034698565.1 Campodea plusiochaeta
TATGATTTCCAACATACGTTACTGTGTTGTCTTGACATAGATTGATATATCACTGCTATATAATTTTGTTAACCCTCAGTTTTACAGATCATTGCTATAAAATAAAATATATATAGTTTCATTAAAACCATAATATGATTTATTTTCGATATTAAAATACACATTACTTTTAACATACCACAGCTATGAGTTACTGTGTACATATTTTTATAATCATAGGTACTGCTTCTTAGTTGTACAAACACGACGGAATGAGTAAAAACCAAATTCACTTTTAGTTACAATGAAATAGGTTTTATGTATTTTTTTGCAAACATTCCTTGTAATTTAAAATTTTATGGCAAAAGTTCGTGCTAAACATGATTTCCGAAAATTTTGCAGGATTTTCAATATGAGTTTTCCTTTGTGGAATAACGCTCAATAAAATATTTAAAAATAATATCCCTTTCCTAGGTTTATTGTGATACTGTTAACTAAACTGAATTCTTAGTTTTTCTCAGCTTTTTTTGTACTTTTCTTGAGTGAACCGTCATTGTCGGTATATAATATTGTAATAGATTCTTAATACATCTGAAAAGTTGAAATATAAAAAAAGATTATATGAATTTTAAAATTCTTTACGTTATATATGAAATACAATAAATTTCTCTGTCCTATAGGTTTGTAGATTAAGGTTATTGTAAAGTATGTTACATCGTGCCAGAAAAGTAAGGTTATTATACAGTACAATAGAAATACAAAACAAAAGGTATTTCAAAATTCTAGGATGCAGTAACGATAAAGCCAGTATCAATAGCACCATCCCTAGTTTAAAAGTCAGTACCTGTGATTACGTTTTATATCAGCATTCCTTGTTATATATAAAATAAAAATAATACTTTTATATTTACAAAAATATGGTAAATGTTCTATATATTTTTAATACATAATACTTTGGGACGGTTAGGAGCTTCACAATAAGTTATATAGGTATGGAACGACAACTATAATTATGTTAATAAAAGTTATGCCAGAATCACAGATTAAGAACCTAGGGGTTCATCACTTATAAAAATTTTGAACACCGGACTGGGATTGACAATGATTTACTCCTATTGATAAGAATTTACTCGGAAAAACAAACATTTATTCGGTCCAATAAGGATTTAGGCGGACAGATGAGGAATTATTTATTTGGATTAACAAGGATTTAGTCAGACTTAAAAATTAGTACACCGGTCTGGCAGAGTGGTTAACCCCTCGTTAAGAACACACTGATGGACTGTCAGATGTAGAACTCTAGAATACCATAACTACTAAGGTGTAGCTTTTTAATTACTATAAACGTAATATATACATTTTTCTTTTCATTTATGTTAATTATGACTTCTGATGTATTTTATAACCAAAATAATTTATTGTTAATATATTTTTAAAATACAGTATTATTTGGTAAATGAAGTTGTTTTTGGTTCTTCAGCATCGAGTATTTGTGATTCTGGCATTCGCATTAAACCATCATGATATTCTTTCATGCTGAGATTTACAGATAATAAATAATATTATTTTGTTAATTAATTTACAAACTTACATAAGACCTCACAGCACTTACATGCTATACTCGTAGAAAATACATTCTTATTATGATTTAAAAATAAAATGTGGAAAGGATATTGTCTAAAATACATATAGTACTCAACTGTACATTGTACAATTATTTCAAACTTTATACAGTATACATTATATCACTTTTTGGAAAGTATTCAGAAGATGAGAATTTTTTTAACTTCTGTGGTGTCTTCTATTTGTTAATATACGCAATGTTTATTGTATATATATATAATCACTACATTCAAATAAAAGTGCACCTTTTAACACCCTGCTTAAATATTTTTCGATATAAGAAGTATGGAAAACACAAAATTATTGGAAATTATAAAAAAAATGTGAATAGTTTTATTCTGATAGAATAACATAATAATACCACTGACTCAACCACTGATTACAAACATCTTACTTTTAAAAGATTTTAAATTGTGTTTCATAGAAAAAGTTTGGTCCATTTTAATTTGACAGCCTTTCATTTTTGCACGTTTCACTTCGTTATTACCTTATCACATTTGAGTAGTGTTATCACAACCCGCGGAATTGCCATTATTCTCGTTTATAAATTTCTCTGATTCTTTGAATGTCACGCACGGTACACTATTCTGTCTGTTCCACTTATTACTACTCGACAAATTCTTATTATTAGCCTGTTTTGTTGTCTTACAACTAGAATTACCATTCCTGGTTATAGTCCCATTCGCATTTCGGCCGTTACTTTTGACGCGGTAAACTAACGTTCCTGCGCGTCGTCGTTGGCTGGCGTATATGGAGCCAGTTGTCATCAGCGTGCTGTCCTGTCGTGACCATTGGTGCTGCTCATCGATTGGAGAGCATAGCAATATTTGTCGTATTCTTCGCAAGGAGGCTTTGATGTCTGGCATTCGTGCTGCGTAGATTATTGGATCTACGAGTGATTTGAGAATTACTAGAGTGTTGTTTGTTATCATCACCTTCGGCAGGATGCTTTTGTCAAGCTGCGAAAGAAAAAGATAAGAAGATGTTAATTAAATGTTGTGTAACATTCCTGTTCTTAATAATGTTAAACATGGAAATTAATTACAATGCTGTTAAAAGCGATGAACTGATGGGTCATATTTAACAGCAATATATAGTGACCCAGTTAGCCAGTCAGTATTTGATACGCTGACCCAGGTGGTCAGTGCGGTGAAGTAACCCAGTTGACGCTGCCCAACTCTGGCTTGTTAATTTAAGCGGAGTGAGCCTGATATCATTCAAGTCCCATTTCAGACAAAATATTTATTGTTCTAGTCAGTTTAATCATCTCATAACTTCAATATGAACAGCATAACCACCATTTTCACTTTGTTCTCAGAAAATGCGAAAAGTGATTACAACTATTTCCTCGTAACCAAATGTTTCATTGCATTATCTTGAGTTGATTACTCTATTCTTGTCTCATTATTATATCGAAACAAGTTAGGGCGAGACTATTAACATTACAGTGACCCTTGCTATTATATGATGAAGGGTAAAAGAAATTCAATTAAAGTTGACATGGGTTATTATACTACAATGTATATTCTGTCGCTTTTCATTAATGAGCCTCTGCATGCTTACTTATTACAAGTATATTAAAACACAACAGGAAAAAGCATTCATTTTTTGTTATTTAAAATAACACTAGCAGTTACAGAAGTAATTATAAAATTAAATATGTTATATAAAATTAAATATGTTATATAAAATTAAATATTTTATATAAAATTAAATATGTTATATATATATATATATGTTAAAATTATATATCGAAATATGTTGGGTAATGTCCAATAATATACAGAGAGCTTATTACGGAATTCAGCTTTTTATTTCCATCAATATACAATATTCTGTACATTTCTACTATTGAATGATTAGGCTATATGATTGCTAATTCTTCGTTGCATAAAAAGATTATTCATTCGAGGCAATCATGATACAAATGTTTATATCAAAATGCATAAAATAAAATATGGTAATAACAGACTTAATACATTTTGTATATTATTGTAGAACATGCATCGTAAATTCTATAAAAAAAACTTGAACAATAAATTGAACACTATTGTATACAAAAAGCAATATGTTAGAGAAAAATGGATTTACTTTGACGAAAAGGTTATCTGAAAATATTTCATTGTAGATTAATATGGCTTATAATTATACTACAGCGTGTATACTTTACAGTTTTACACTGTCTGCTTTGCAATCAAAAGTTGTTTTAGCTTTTTAGTTGAATAATATTTCTGATAAAATTGACAATATTGTTTCGTTATTATTACACTAGTATACTGAAATACGTTATTTCACTATATATTACAGTGAAATGTTTGAGCTGATAAACATTATTATTATTATTTTGTAAATTCAAAACTTTTGAATTATTTTTGCACCACACTGTTACTTATAAATAATTTTATCTACGTACATCGACGCAGTTAGTCCATCTAGGCTTTCGTCCTTCAGTTTAATTCTTGTAACAGAAGTATACATCAGAATTATACGAAACTTGTGCAAATGTATTTTACAGAACTTTTAAACTAATTTGTTCATAAGCTCATTAAGACTGTAAATTTCACAATATATTTTACCGAAAGAGATTCTGACGTTTGTTTAATATGTAGCAGTAGAATACATCACAAAACAGTACTGTAGTATATTGACTAAGAAATCTACAGATCTGTTATTCTTTATAATCATACAGTTTGCTGTAGTCTTACTCTCAACAAAGACCTTCCCGCTCATTGTTGAAAACGTATAGTTTAATCATGTTCATGTACAATTCATTTGGAGATTATAAATCCTACATTTTAATGTAAGAAGAGAAAAATATAAGTTCTTTCAATCCTGAAAAATACAGTGCTGCTTCATCAATATTGAAGGAAACTTTCTAATCACATTTTCATTGATAAGAAGGAAAATTTAAAATTTAAATGGTGAAATTGAATTTTTAAAAGATTTTCTGGAAAGAAACCGCATTTCTTTTCATTAAGATTTTTGACGACATAAATGGAAAAGTTTGACTAAGTTTTCTATCTTGAGTTTCTTAAAAGAGCAAAATTCATTTTTTCAGTAAAGTAGAAGTAAAAACTATATTAAAATAAAGGAGAAAGTTGGCTGAAGAATATAAAAGTACGAGTATAGATTAGTTTTTTTGGAGGAAATATAGATGTAATTACAGGTTTTTCTGTCTTTCTCTTTGTACTTTCTCTTGAAAGTTTTCACATACCGATAAATATTAATTCTTAGAAAATTGCAATTATAATATAAGCAAAAAAAAATAATAACAATGAATTTATGGTTTAAAACTTAAACATTGTGTGTTTGTGTCATATCAGTAAGGGTCATATCTCTATATTTAAAAATATATGTATGTCATAATTATCGCTATACATCTCTCTATATATATACAAAAAAGAAAGATTAGTATAATTGGGATAAATAAATAATGAGCATATAATAATTCGGTAATCACAGCGGTGTTTCATATTCTTGTTTACTTTTGAGGTACAGTAGATGTAATAAACCTGACTTTTCGGCTTTCGTGTTCTCAACCACCGCATAGCTCTCTATACTGTATATTCTTTTTATTACTTTGTACATAATACTGTATATTCTGAAACGAATATAATTACTCTGGTTTTAATTGCAACCTTTATCCTCCTGGGTTCTGTATACCACTTATTGCCCTGACAGGCATGTCAAAGAACAAGTAGAATAAAGATGCGACCATACAGACCAACGTTTTTATAAAAACATTAAAAAAAATATGAAACATATAATTGACACTTATTTACAATCAGAATAAATTGCCTTTCGAATTAGTGTTTCATAGTTTATTAAACCTGTATCTAATCATTATCGGATTTATGGATTCGATATTTTCGAAAGTCGTCTAAATTTAAGAAAGTGAGACATTTTTGAAATCTAAGTAAAATTGCAATTGAAATGAATATATAGTTCCTGATACGTATCTCATGTCATTATCAGATTTATCGACTCGATATTTGTTGAAGTTCGATCGATCGACTCGAAAATAAAAATATGAGCTTGAATTATTTTTTTGAGAATATTTTCTATACTTCCCTATACGTGTATGTAGCCGTTATTGGATTTATTGACTTGACATTCCCGAAATTTCGATCAATCCAATATTCGTCGAATTTCGGTCAAATTTTAAAAATCGATTCATTTTTGGTATCAGGATAAAATCGCCCTTCGAATAAGTATATACTTCCCTATACGGATACCTATCTGTAACCATTATCGGATTTCTCGACTATAGATTCGTCAAAATTCGAGCGATCGACTCGATAATAAAAATGTGGTATGGTAGTGCCATTCTGAGATTTTTTTAAATACACTTCTCTATACCTATCTCCTGCCGTTTAGGAGCTGTTTCTCGCGAGGGACAGACAGACGGACGGACATACCGAGGATAAAAGACGTTTTCTGCGCTTCGCTGCAGGTCGCATCTAACAAAACGTATGAGAAAAAAGAGAGAGGGAGAACGAAACCTGTAAACTTTAAAAAAAAAATTGACTGCAGATTAATAGCTTATTATGTTATTAAAATTGCAGTTTCCTTAACATAATAATACAAGAAAAATTAGAAAATGTATATCAAAGGACTTTTTATTTTTACCTTAATTTCTCTTTTTTTCTATTTCTATTAAATGTTTATATTTTAAACTTTATAACATTGTTTGCTTATTTGAACCGTCCTTTGTATGTATAAAAATATAAATTTACTTTTGATCTGATCTCGTCTTTGAGAAGTTTCTTTTCTGAGTGAGGAAAGTTTCAAAGAATGGAAGTTAAAAGTGATGAAAAATGCTTTTGAATTTATGCCTCGGATAAGAATGGAAAACTTTGATATAATATAACGAGATTAAGTGTTGAGAAAAGGATACCATTTCCTTTTTCTGCACAAAATGTCACAAACGTTCATGATCTCAATTTATACTTCACAATTAATCAATTTTCGTAATACAAAAACCTTTCAGCACCTAGAACCGTGCCTTTATAATAAAATATAAAAAAGCCTTTATAATACAGTACACGACGATACGATTTGAAACAACTACCAACCAATGACATGAAGTAGATCAAGAGAAAAAGTCCCACTATGAACCTGTGGTTCCCTATTTTAAAGAGAAATATCAGCTGAATGACATTGAAGTTATTGCTTTGTATATTGGTGCGAGAGGAACAGTCCCCACTTTCTTTAAAGAGCATTTTATCAAAAAATTTAAGATCCATAAACGTTTTATAAACAGCGTTGCACTCTCCGTCATTAGGGATTCGATCCATATTCTGCAGAACCATCTGTATCATCCTGAGAAGAAACCCTGATTCATTCTTTCAGAAACAACATTTTTTTTTGTAAATAATGTACATATCATGTTATACTGAGTCTTATGGCTATTTGCATTAGCAAACAGTGTGTTTAATAAACATATTTATATATATATGTCTGAGTTCAGAGACTTTTTGAATATGAATTATCAGTCCACTCAGTCTATGAGCTTCCATGAATTATTAATATTCTTTTTAGAAAAGAATTTTGAATGCAATAAATTTGTAAATATAGTTATAAGCGATAACTTTGAGTTCCTATGATGCCAAAGCCTGTAATCTTTGTAGAATTTACAGCATAGTCTTCAAATTTGGCTCCAATCAAAAGTGGGTAAATGTAATCATTTTTTTTTTTTTATAAAAAATCATCTTTTATTTTATTTACACATTTTTAAATATGAATTACTGCAACAGAAAACGGCAGTTTTACTTACCAAACAAGTCCCCAGACTACTCCCCCCTCCAGCGCATATCATATCATCAGTAATACTGGTTGAATTACTAAAGCCAGTCCATAGATTTACACATAGATCATTACTTATTACTGGTAGGGGTGTCCAACGAAGAGCTGTTGGGTAGTTTATGTTGTTTGTGACACCCCAACCACTCACTGCGGAGGATCTACCGGAAAAGTCATTCACTGAAAGAAATAATATAAAAACAAAAAAGTCTGCAGTAATAACGTAAAAGAAATTCTGTTCGTAATTTATTTATTTAATCGAAAAATAAGTAATTTTATTAAAAAAACTTTCTTAATTTTTCAGAGTCTATATAAAATGTAGTGTCAATATTAAATGATACTTTTGAGGCAAATTAATTGGTGCTTATCGCTTATGTATAGATTTAAGTGATTATTGTGACAACATTTCACAAATATGGAAGTTGAGATTCCAACTTTAAAAAGCTGAAGATAATAATATACCGGTACTGTTCTACAAATCTCTAAGTTACACTTAAACTACAGAAATAAGTTGTTGATATTATGCTACTGATATTATGATGAATTATATGGACTCACTGAAGGAAATATCAAAGAAAATAGAAAGTTTAGGAACAGCTGGATTATAAATGAAAAACTGATTCAACTGATCCAGCAAAAATTCAGCAAAGCAAACTGGTTCAGCTTATTCTATTGTTATTCGTGATGATTTTAATAAATCAAGAATATATTGTGAAGGTATTTTAAGCAAATAAAACATCATCACTTTCAGACATTATATGAGTATTGTTCTATATACGTTTACAAATGTTAAATTAATAAAAATTATGTTGAGGGATCTAAAAATTTGTTAAATTTAAAATAAGTTATAATTATTTTTACAGTTAAAACTTATTGGAATTTAAATACGAGGGTGGATCAGAAAGTAAATGACAAGTTTAATTACGGCCTCGCCAATACACCGATATCAAAATGTCTATATAGAGAATTAAATTCTTTAAAAAATAATGTAAATTTTACGTCTATGCGTCTGGTATCTGAGATGTGATGTTTGTTTAAAAATGGTACTGCCACTTGAATCATCCACAATAATAGGACAAAGAAGTGTTGTACGATATCTGTGGGTACAGCAGAAAAAACCATGTGAAATCCACAAGGAACTATATGCTGTAAATATTTAAATTTGAAAAATCAATTTGTATGTTATTTACCTATGTCTGTGGATAATTCAAGTGACCGTGGCATTTTCAAAGAAACGTCACATCACATCACAGATACTATAGACCATAGACGTAATATTTACATTGTTTTTTAGAGAACTAAATTCTCTTTAAATGAGTATAGACACTTTGATATAGGTGCATTGGCGAGGTCGTAATTAAACTTGTCATTTACTTTCTGATCCACCCTCGTAATTTAATTTGAATGTACTCAACTACAAAAACTAATTGAAACTTTGAACCCACATAATATTTACTTTCTTCTCAGGTACTGGATTGATCCAGAGTCAGCATCGAAAGTTGATCAAAAAGTTCAGAAAGCTCTCTTCCTGTTTGCCTGTACCAATTCAAGTGTAAATCCAATTGTGTATGGACTCTTTAATGTGAGACCAAAGAAGCGAGAGATGGACGAGAGAGCGATTAAAGCTAGTACTAACAACTGGCGAGGATTCAAGTAAGTTCAGTTAGTTGGAAACAGTTGTTGTGGTGATCGTTAAATTTGTTTGATAGTGTGGGCGATTTTATGCTTAACTGGTTTTCCAAAGTTGTGGATTGAAAGTTTGATATTTTAGGATTGATTAGGAAAACAGGGTTTACACTTCATTGGGGCTTTTAGTTGTACCACGGCTTTATAAATAAAGTACAGTATATCAAATAAAAAGGAATGAAAAGGGTGGAAATGAAAAAAAAAAAATCTTTTGAGAATAACATAAAGTTTTCTTTGAATTCCAACAAGGATGTCATAATGACTTATGGTTAGTCCTTTTATGTTCGTGAACTAGCAAATTATTTTTAAAAATATAAATTCAGTACCAAGAAAAAAATTTCAATGAATGACTTTTGGTAGTACGCTGTAACTGTTACCATAAACTAGAAACGAAGCTTTCCGTTCATATATAGGATACGTTACGACCATTTTATTGTACTTTTAAGTAATTTGGTGAAATATCCAAAGTGGTGTAATGCAAATAACATGGTAAAAACGTTTAGTGCAAATCTTCCTTAAATCTATTTACTCTATTTCCTACGTATTTGCTGATAACCGAGTTATCTGTAGGTCACCCCGCGTTAAACATCGTATTTTATAAGTTGATTATGGAAACTTCCTCCTGACTGCCATTTAATATTCATTTAATATTTAATATATCGTAATACCAAAATCTACGTTTGTGATGCGCATCCACATATAACTGGACCAAGTTTTTTTTATTTCTCTGCTCATAGCAGACTCCAGGGATGTAGATATATTTCGAATGATATTTCATAAAACACTTGAAAATGTTTCAGTGCACAACTATAAATACTGGATTATCTTTTCACAATTACATTCTTTTCATTTTGTATCAACTGTATACTACAGTTAAAAAAATAGCTATATTTGATAATTATTGCAAATCATTACATAATATTCGATGGCTGTGGAGAAACAGAGAATATATTTGAAAACCATTTACTCACAATTATGTAAAATAGAATTGTTTATTAAAAAATGGCCACCAAGCACAAAGGGAACATCAAAGTACTCTAAACTCAAATATGAATCTGACGTACTTTGATGCACTTTCTGTTTTAATTGGCTTGCTATTTTATTACCAACACTGTGCAGGAGAAGTGTGCTTAGTTCTAGACATGTTACACGTTTTCAATTCTGTCTGCTGGACGATCAAGGTCAAAATGTCAAAAAAACTTTTTCCCCCTTCTGACTGAAGGTTTATTTATGATATCATGTATAATTTTGAAAGAAAAATCATTTCTGATGTGTTTCTCAGAACATATTTATTGCTGCTAAAAGTATATTCAAAATAACGACGAAACGTCAAAAATATTTTTAACTTTCGTAGATTAGTTCTTTTGAAAAATGTCATTTCAGAAAATATTTATTTTTAAAATA
>JAQIWE010004750.1:0-10494 GCA_034698565.1 Campodea plusiochaeta
AGCATAGTTTTCATTATTTTAGAAAGTCTGTTCTCAAAAGCTTTTTTCAAGTTATCTTTAATTTTTGCTTGATCAATACGCTTTCCTTGCTGGAATCCTAGGTATTTATAAATGTCGTCCTCTTCCATTGATGTAATTCTTTTTTCTCCAGATAGTTCATAACCGCCGGTAAGTACCTTGCCTTTCTTTATGTGAAGGGTTTTGCATTTTTCTATTCCAAATTCCATTTTTATATCTTCTGAGAAAGATTGGGTTATTTGTTTATTATTATTTAACTTCGACAGTTTGCTATAAACTGATCATTGCTTAAATGGTTTTCGTACCTTACGGAAGATCTGTAACACAAAAAAAATCTATAGTTTCTAAAACACAATATTTTAATAATTGACCCTTTAAAACATGTATCATGTAAGTGAGAGTAACACAACAATGTATTTGAATAATATCGCAATTCATTGCTACTCGATATTCAAGAATAATGAAGATCATTAACAGTGAGAGAAACCAGGGACTCCGGCAGTCTTTTTGGACAGGGTGGGCGAGACTTAGGAAATATCAACTTAAAAAATAAAAAAATTATTTACAAGATTTTTCTTCTGCAATTTTATGATGACTGATTGGCCCGGATCCAGAGGGGAATTTCTAAAAAAGCAAAAATTGGTCACGGTCGCAGATCGTCATCGAAGCGCCACCATGGTTGGCGCGAGCGAAGAATTTTTTTGAAAGTAACAGTTAACAACTCACTATTTTATTTTTTACTTATATTTTGTGAGATTCGACTCCAATTTTCTAATATTTCTTTAGCTTTCATTATGTTATCTGCATTTTTCTGTGCTGCTTTTATAATTGTATGAGATATTAGGGTGGGTGTCATCCACCCTGATTTTAAACGGGGTGGACGATTGCCCCCCCCCCTGCTCCGGAGTCTATGAGAGAAATTCTTCTGCACTATAATAGTTTCGTATTTTACAAAAACAACATTCTGATCCTTTGCAAAATTACTGAAAATTCAGTCTCACGTCAACAGTAACTAAATAGTTTCTAAAAGTTTATTCCAACTTAAACTGACAGAGAGCAGAATGTGCATTTCGCCTGAAGGGTTTTCTTCTCCGTCAGTCCAGCAGTATATTCATGAAAATGTGATGTTATCTGCTTTAACAAATCTGAAGCAAACAAGTTGTCCCCCTTCACTTCTCGTTTTCGTTATTGCAGATCAAAGTCCAAGATATATGAACACGTCATATAGAATAATTAGCAAGGTGAAAGCTTGATGTACTATAGATCCTTGGGTTGGGCAGTGGCAGGAGAAGAACGTGTAGGCCGGCCGATTGAGCCAATTGGAAGAAAGAAGAGGACTCAAAGATAAGGAGAAATCAACACGTGGAATTCTGATTTGAAAGTTTCACTTTTTGACACTTTTTGCCCATAGCATCATATATGATCATCACTGTTAATGAAGAAAAGTGATACTGCTCAAGGATCAGGGAATTTAGTTTGGCTACTTTCACCATTCCTTTCTCTTTCAATTCAGTATTTTTCGCTTATTTGGTGTACTTTGTGATTTAAAGGTATACATGAATGTCCGATTAATGTGTACGTTGTTTAAAACTGTAAAATAATGATACATTGAATGTGACATCAATAAATTGGCAGATTATTAGCAAGAAAACGAATAACTTCATATTGTAGAACTTAAAAAATATGTGAAACATTACGTTATTTGAAACCTAAGACAGAAGCGATATCTGTAATTTTTACTTTTTTAGACCTCCAGGTTTCAAAGCTTATTTTTATGCTGCTTTTATATTAAATTAAAAATTAAATTTATTAAGTTGAATTATTGTAATTTTTTTTTTATTGAAGCCAAAAAATGTATTTTCTTACTATGTACTTTACTCACTTTCCTTTGAAACACGCTACTCTTGATTTTATGATTTAGTCATTGGTGTAATATGGTAGATAATTTATCAGGCTAGCAATAATATTTTAGGTAAATTTCTTGTGTAATTGAAATTTTTACATAGTACACTATTTTGTAAATTTGTTTTTTTCTCTATATGAGTTTCTTCTCGTAAACTCCGCACTTCATCGAAAGGATTTTAACTCTACTGACAATAATTGAACCTGACAAAACATCAAGCCACCCCTCAAAGCTTTACAAACCTCTGTAATTTGGTAAACCGTGTTATGAAAGTAATTTATGATTATATAATTTGACATAAATGAGTAAACTGTAGAGAATAAGAAGATATGTTGAATTCAATAAGACGCTTATAACAGTGCCGCATATGCAACTAATTACATGTACTTTTTCAGAATATAATTAAAGTGAAAGTAACATAACAAAGTTATCAATAATACGGTAGTCTGAATGAATGAATAATTCATCAAGAACCCTGCAGTCTTTTGGAAAATAATACGGTAGTCTACAAATAAAATATTTGGTTTCAGGAAACATAAGAATACTAACAAAAGACCAAACGTTTTTCTCGTACATGTGAGTCAAAATATTGCTTATACACTTATTGATTTGTTATAAAAAAAAAGTAATATGTATGTTGTGCGATCCATATATACTGTATATACACGCATCACAGTTAATTTATTTACAGTACATTATTATTTCCTTCTATCATTTAAATATTTTATTTCAGTTTTTTCAACGACATTAAAAGCGTGAAAAAGTTTATTGTTTCTTCTGGTAACTTGTTATCTGATGTAAATAAATGTAATTTGAGCACTAACTCAAACCAACATTGTGAAAATAAGTCTCAACAAGGTCAACAGCACTAATTGTGCCATTGAATTTTTTTAAATACAGAGATACTTTTAAGATGAACCAATCATGTTGGAGCTTCACATGTCAATATCCTCCAAATCATTTCCTCATTCTGATAATCACTAATGTTCAACAGAAACATAATACTTGAAAAGAAAGAATGAGGTCAAATGATCTCCATTACTATTTCACCCATCAAATTGGCACATCAATGTTCGGTCACTGTACATGTGTTCTTTATCTGCTCTTGATTATAATGTGGGGTAGTGTGGTCCACTCAAGTGAAGCTGGTTTGACCACAGTCAGGGTAGTGCCCACCCTCACCTTGCAGAGAAGGGATGTTGGAGTGGCCACGGACATCATTCACTCCCCCTCCTCCTCCCACTCTCTCCAGTACTATCTTCTCCATTTCCATTCCTGACCGACTCTGAACAGCAGCTTCGAATAATACCACAACACAGAAAAAATTCCAGCACTCTCAAATCGTTTGTACTCGGTGTTCAAGAGAGTCAGGGGAAAATTATACACTTGCCAAACGAAATTTTGTTACGCCATGAGAGCATCAATTAATGTGATTTTAAAGCAGGGAATTAAGGCAGACGTGATGGGTGTTTTTTCTGTTTTAAACAATATTGATCATTCAAGTGTACTTGTTGGAACTTTGACGATTTGGTTTTGTGGTTAAGGGCGATATACTGGAGGAATTGGGTGGTTAGTGTAAATGAAACAATGTTATGCGGTATGAAGTATACGTTTTTATATTGTTTTCTTTTTATTTTCTATTGAACAAAATTTGTTTAACTTTTGAATTTGCAAATTTCTGACTGCTCTTCATTAGTTATGTTAAATATTCAGAAACAAATTTTGGTATTTAATGTCACTAACATTGTAAACATTTACGTTATATTTATTTGCGCAACAAAAAACATCTCGGTAGTAACGTATGCAACATACAAAAACATATGAGAGATTTTTGTCACTAAAAAAATATGCGAACTTGCGAACTATGTCCTCAATATTCTTTCCACAAATTAAATACTATATTATGATTTTATAGGTTCAAATTAGATGAGAAATTATATCAGTAAATAAACATACAGTAGACCTACATGATACATTTGTCTATATATTCACACCCATATATAATTTATATATATGTGAATTTTACAGCTCTTAGGCACATTCATGACTAAAAGCTGTAAACTGATGAATGTTTCTATATTATTATGAGGATTTGAAGTTCCAACGTATTTGCACGAAGTGACACAAATAAATGACATCATCGTCTGAATATAAAATGTAAACAACGGGTATAATATCACTAAAATTAATTTCTACTGTTTCTCGTTTTCTTTACTTTAAAGCTAAGGGACATCTGTAGTTGCTTTTTTAAGAAAGGGTAAAGAAATGAAGACAGGAGTACGTTATAGCTTTATGTGAATTATTGCCCTGTCCTAAACGTATAGAAAAGTTAATTTATTATTATTTTTGCATTTGCCAATGGACACGCGCAAATGATAAGTATCATTATTTTGCTCGGGGGAACGGCAAAGTATAATTACATGCTGCATTTTTTTTAATATGACAATACATAATTATATATTTAATAGATAATATGAATATCTGGCAAAGCTATAAAATGCATAGCATGATAGAACTAATCAGTTATGTAAAAACAGTGCGATTTACGCAAATACAAAAATATTAAAACTTAAAAGTATACTAAAATAGTAAAATAATGAACAATACTAAACATTATAAAGTAAAAACAACGTTAAGTCATGAATCTTTATTGTTTTGTTACTTGATTAGTGGCGAACATAAGGTTCACGCCTTCAAGGCCTTGTCATGCGAAGTCATCAGAGAGCCTCATAAAGTATAACGAGATTTCAGATATAAATTTCTCCAAATTATTATTGAGGTCAATGAGAAAATCAGTTTATCTAATTTCTTGAAGAGAAGATGGGGGGGTAAACACACATAGTAAGACCAACAGCAATAAAAAAAACTTTAAATCAAAGTGTCTTTATCTATAGTCGGTACCAGTGAAATCTGAATCCAGGAAGCACTAAAGAGGGGCATTTCCTTTAACAAAGCCATAAAAGAGTACTAGAAAAATGTAAGTATTTAATGGTCAAATTTGTACATTTTTATCAATTTTAGCTTTACAAGAAAAATAATTTAGAGACTTAAAGAATTTTTAACAAAAAAATAACTCACCATTACATATTTTTAATACACATTTCTGTAATATTTTTAGCAATACAGACACACATCTAAGTCTAAATCAATAATCTTTGTCTTTTAATATTTTTATATTAACTTCTTTTGGTTGATTAAACGTAGGGTCTCGTTGTGCCGCGCGCGAATTACACGACTATCAAACGTCCCACAAAAATTAAAGTTGGTCGATTAACGTTTCGTTTTCTGTAATATGATTTCACTATCAACATTTTTCAAAATAAATGAAACGTTAAGCAAAGCTTTCTAGTATGAATTTGCTTTATTTACCTGTCTGTTTCCCTGTCCGTATAGCGATGCAAAGGAACGCAAACTGAATACAAATGACAAGTAGCAAATCAGTTGTTAGTTGAAACAAATGTATTTCAACTCCTTTCGAAGTGAAACTGTAAACAACAATATTATTATTGACCGTTTCACATGAATTATACTCCACTTTTGATTTTGGAGAAATCACTGTTCTGTCAGTATATTTGACATAACTTAATTGATGAATATGTTATTGGTAACACAATTGACATGTAAATTTAACTTTGTATTTCCAGAAATTAAAAAAAAAAAATAATAGCAAAGTAACATGACTTATAAGATCAAAGAGTGGAGTATAATTCATGTGAAACGGATAATACATACGGACAACTATCGTCAGATGGGAAAATCAAACAAGAACGTTGTTTTTAAATCGCGTAATGTATTTACACTATATCAGCTAATTTCCAGTACGTATTATTGCCTTTGCGACCTAAAATCTAAATTATTCTGAATAAAAGAACTATCTTACTTACTAATAATAAAGTGATTATTAATAATAAGATGGCATCTATATTTTTATTAAATAAATTGAGAAATGAGCCGCCATTTCTTGGTTGATTTTCAAATGAATAATGGAGGCATATACATTTCCAGTTGTATGGAAGTTTGAATTTTACGTATAAACCATTAGCGTTTTTATATACTGACCAACCGTTAGCATTTTTACATACTTATCAACCGAAGATCAACCTTTTCACTTTCTGATGATATTATACTAATATTGTTTCAGAGTTTGCAGTAAAATAATATTAAAATGAAATTTTGGTTGTACTTAAAACTGATATTGTCACTACATTTCTACACGGTCTCAAAATTGAAAGAATGCCACGAAAAATAATAAAATTAAAATCACAATGGGAAACATGTATATTTAAATGTTTTATCAAGTTAACCTGATGTTTGCTTGTACTATAACAAAGCAAAATATATGCCCTTTGCCACTTGATTAATATTTGTTTACCTGTAATTAAAAGTAATTGAAAAGTTTTGTAGAGTCGTGAAACCAGTATCAATATAAATCTAATATATTGATTACATTAAAAATAAACAACCTGGTCAGGTGTAGCTAATTTATACGGCTAATTGCTTTCAGTCCTATAAGTAAAAACACCAATTCAGTAAAGCTAATTTTTACGTGTTTTGATTGTGAAAAGACTGGTAAACTGCATACAAGTCACTAATATTACATATTTATAAAACGATTTGGAAAGAGAAAAAATTAGGCCAAAAGTATTTTTTTACATTACAATAACAGAGTTTAATTATTTGATCTACTTTATCTATACAGTATATACAGACTTCTATAATACTTTCCTTTTTCAAATGGTTAGGTTCTGGGTATATAGCAAAACAGTATAATCAAAGTCTATAAAAATATTACTAAAACTACCTCTACATACTGAGTTTCATTCATTGAAGTAATTGAACGCTTGAAAATAAGCCATCAATAAATCAAAATGTTTAATACTTTTTTGGGAAGCTGTGTTAAATATTTTGAAATTATTCCTTCTTGATAAAAACAGCGGTGTAAATCTCATTGTAAAAAAATCAACTTATTAAATTATATATTAGTAAAACTGTAGGACAGTGGGAGCAGACGAGCAATGAAGAAATAATATTATTATATAGAAAAATAGATGTACTCGCCTGTTAAAATAAGTCATAAAATACTAATCTTTTAACGTCACGCCGTAAGAATTAAACTGATAAATCAATTCCAAATATCATGATAAGGAAAATAATCCTCACTCTCGCTTCTAAACTGTGAAAAAAAAAATCTAGAAAATGTCAATCTGATATAAAAAGAGGGACGGAAAAGAAAGTGGCAGCGAAGAGTGCAAATGAGAGTGAAAAGTATTGCAAGAGAGCCAATTTCTTCCTAGTGAATACTTTTCCTCTGCAATGACTATAGTATGCGGATCAGTGAAAGGTTATTGATGACTTTGAGGCAGTATGTCACCAAGGAGCATTGCATAGAGAGACCCAGTCATAGTGCTGCCAACTGCTTCTCCCTTTTACAAATGGCCGATTCCACACAGAACGTCGTCACAGCTGTTACACCCTTGCCGTCAGAGGGGAGAACTCGGGGCTAATTTCTTGGCTTAGGGAGAATTTTCTCTTCTTCCTTTATTCTGACCATCAGAACGCCAGATGACGGAAGAAGGTGGAAACAGAATTAGAAAGTACAAGATGAAACTTCAGCGCTGATGACCTTCCTTTGCTTACGTACTGGATGGGAGATGAAAGGATGACTTTTTCATTTTTAGGATGTTGGTGTGTGTGGTAAAAGTGTCAGATGTGGTTTCTTGTCTTTGCATGAGGAACGACGTGTAACTTCCATGCAGAAACAGCTGGACTTGTAGATGTGTGTTTAGCAAAGG
Source organism: Campodea plusiochaeta (assembly GCA_034698565.1). NCBI lineage: Eukaryota > Metazoa > Arthropoda > Diplura > Rhabdura > Campodeidae > Campodea > Campodea plusiochaeta. The sequence continues at coordinate 7,714 of JAQIWE010004750.1, forward strand.
TTTTTCTTCTTCTGGTTTTTTCTTCTTTGAGGAGTTTCGTTACGTTTAATTAAGTTTGAATTAGAAATATGAGAGCTGAAAAAGATGAAACAGGATGTGGTTTTTATAGGATTTATTTGTGACTTATAAATGTATATAATTATGTATGAAGTGGAATATTAGTTTGTTTTTATAATAAATTACTTTTAAATTATTTGAGTTTCCCATCACTAAAATAATTATGGGTTCGATAAAGACAGATTTGCAGGTAATAAGGAACTGCGTACATACTTATTGTTACAATATATTGCCCATAACTTTATACAATTTTATTACAGATAATTATGAAAGATTATTTTTAACATTATGTTACATTGCTACCATGGTAATATTGTATACTTAATCTGGCGTATTGTACTCTCTTCGATTTTAATAAAAAAACAAAGACTTCTTACGTTACAATGTTATCTAACTAATTAAAGTAGTATATTTAGGGTCCAGCTAGGTTTCAATAAAATTTAAAGGTAAACTTTTTTAAATTTAATAATTTTTTTTAAGTTCGTAGGTAAAACTGACATTCTGCTACTAGCTTATATGCGTTATTTATTGAACAAAATATAGCTTTCATTGCTTACTTTTCTAAATGCATAAAGCATTAAAACAATTCATTTATTGTAATATTAGTGCATTTTCCTCATTTTTCCTGTATTTTGCTTTGATGCAGACATCATTCTCTTCACACAAAATATTCACTCAATATGCATGTAGTGAAAAGTGGAGAACGTACCTTTGTATTTACTGCTATTTTAATATTTACACTTATAACAATAGCTCGAATGAAGTTATTCTAAATTTAATACATAAAGGTACCTTATACGGTAAACTATCCCGCTACGGACCATATAGGTAATTGGAGAACATGTACGTATGTAACCAAGCAAAGGTCATTGCTTTTCTGACCCAGACACAGAGATTGGAAATGATGTGGTCAGCATTATCAGTTCGTCGGCATTTACCCTTAAAGGTTTTCACTACTGGGACTATATCAACTTAAATAAGGTTATGTTATATGAGGTAGCAGAGTCCAAACTACTTGGTGTCAACTGGAATAGGAAAATGAACCTTCCGCACCCAAGGTTTATAGAAATGTACTAACAAACCCGCACCCGAGTTTGATACCCAGTTTGAGTATGTACTTAAATTATAGGCCTCGCTATATAACTGAATTAATTGAAAATTGGAAAGTGAAAAACCAATACATCAGTACAGACTATTGTAATTATACAATTATAAAACTATTATTCTCAGGCCAAAAATATACTTCTACATGACATAATACATGAACAAAAACAACTTTAAATTTTCAAAAGTGTGTAATAAAAATATCAGGATTCTCAGGTATAAAATAGTAATAAGTTTTGTAGCTTCTATTTTAGACATTTTTATCAGACCTTGTGAGACTAAAATTCATATATTGTTTCATCTTATTTTTAAAAGAAAACAAAATATTTTTCTCTAAATTTTTCAAGGAGTAAAACCTATTCGAATTCTTAAGATTTTAAAAGAAAAAAAGGTTGGAAAACGTTTTTTACTTGATATATAATATTTTATTTTATATATAATTTCTATTTTAATGTAAATGCTTCGCTATACCACAAAATTAAAACTACTACAGCAATTATTATAGCTAAGATATGTACTTCAAAACAGTAATTTTATAACACCTTTTATGACAAAAATAAGCTTCATCTGTTTTCCAGTGACGCAATTTAATAATAAAAATAGCAGTTTATAGGTTCATGGTACATTATTTCAAATCAGTGTATTAAGTACGGAGTACGTATATGTGCCATGAAATGTAATTAGGACTGTGTTGATGTACGTAACTTTTAACTAACCTTTAAAACATAAAACGAAAATGCAAGGTAAAAACTCACTAAAATACTTTCATTTTTAAAAAAGTTTCTGTTTTGATTACTAGGATGCTCTTTAAAACGGTGGTAAAAGCATAATTGAACTCAATCCAGACAGCCAATTTATGAGGCAGATTTTTACAACCACTTTAAAAAATTCTCATTAGAACAGAGAAAAAACAGCATTTTATATTCATTATTTTAAAATTCTAGAGATAAATGTATACTCAAGAAAATATAAAGTAAAGAAGAAAAAGAAGCTAAGGGTGGAGTAGTATAGTTATATATGACATCCAGCTTCAACTTCCAATGGCTTGTCATCAAAGTGCAGTAACTTTTTTTTAGGAATAATGAGAAGGAAAATGGAAACTCTTCTACTGAAACGAAATCAACATAAGCAATGAAAAATACATGTTGATGATGAAGAAGAAAAAAAAACATTTCCTAACAAGCTATGAGCGAAAAAAGTGTGCAGTAGGAAGAGAATTAACGAGACGTTCGTTTAAAGTTTCAGGTTTCCATTTCTATAATAATATGGTGAGATATTGGCTGGGAAATATTGAGAGGCATATCATGGAAAGGACGATAGCAGGGCTCAATTTTTTCAATTTAGAAGGTAGATGTTTTCTCGAGTTATTAAATTGAATTTCGTCGGTGGTGTTTTTCTGTAATCTTCGTATAACAAGATAATAATAATGATATGGGCAGGTTTGGGATGTCAATAATATTGCATGTTTAGAGTCAACTTCAGAACGAATTTAGGGTTCAGAATATTTCATATTTATTATGCACTATTACCATTTTCATATAAAACCTGTACTTCCTGTCTTAAAAACTTCACAGTTTCACAGTATTTTTCATCAATTTGGTAAAACTTTATAAAATCAAT
>JAQIWE010004751.1:0-10492 GCA_034698565.1 Campodea plusiochaeta
AAAATGATTCGTTTACGATCCGTTTACGGCTTCCGTTTAAACGTTTATGAAAATGATCCGTTTATAACAACTCTAATGGATTCTTATAAAATGTGTAATAAATACTCTGTATATGATTTTTCATTAACGATAAGAAGATAAATTAAGATTTGACTGTTAAAGTATGGTATTTATTTTGCTTATACCATCTTCTTCCATTTTCCATGTAATCACGGGTTGCTTAATTCCAACCCGTCATTACATGGAAAATGGAAGAAGAAGAAGAGAGATTTATTTTGCTTACTAATTGTTCTTTCTGTTTTAAATGTCAAATCAGTGATTTAGTGTTGGATATTTTCTTACAAATCACTTTTGGCTTTGGAATAATCTAAGTTATTCTGATTTTTCTGTTTTCATCAGAAATTATTACTAAGGAATATACTTGTAGATTGAAATCTGCTCAATAAGTTAAGTATACTGTCAATACATTATAAGCTATTCTAAATTTTTTCAGTACTATAAGAACTGTATGTGCTATATATAGTAATACACTAAATAGGCTACCTTCTGATTTTTAAAGATTGGGTTTACAACACACAATGCAAATTAATATTTCTTTTGTATAACAAAAAATATCAACTGTATAAACATATTACTAACATCAAAATAGTGACGTTGCAATCATTTGTATCTTACAGATCATTTTTAATAACATGTCCATTTCAGTATCATCTCCAGAACCCAGCACTACTGACCATGGCATAGCAGTGAAACACGACTCTTCCAAAGACCTTCGTACAGTATTCATTAGTAATCTTAGTTACGACATAACAGAAACACAGCTAAGAAGTGCAATGGAATCATCTGGTACTGTTACTGATATAAGAATGGTTAAGGATTTCAAAGGAAGATCAAAGGGATATTGCTATGTGGAGTTTAAAGCAGAGGTACGATTTGTTGTAAAATACTTTTTCCTTTATTACATGCAGTTTATATTTTTATTTCATTACATTTTGTAAATAATTAAAAATTAACATAATAACAGTGGTACAGAATTATACTTGTAGTTTGTGTGCGTAGGCAGTGCATTTTCTGAGCACTGCATTACATCATTTTCAACTGTTGGAAATTCTGTTGATATTATTAAGTGGCTGTCTTTTGTGTTTTTTTAAATAAAATTACATTTAATAACTACTATTATTACTGTCTTATTTAATACATTATTTGATTCTGTTTTTGAATGAGACTTAGTGGTCTTGAATACAGTAGTAATTCAATGTTAATAGTCTCTATATGATTAATAGACTTAAGAATCAATTCTCATGTGGATGACCAAGTTAAAAATGTATGTTCGGAGTACTTCTTAAAATACATGTGATGGTATAATATTGGTACTTTACTAGTATCTGGTAACCTGTATTTATTAAAATCATATCTTTGATTTTTCCTTCATTAGAAAGAAGCACAAGCTGCTCTTGGTCGTGATCGTGAGGCATTAGGAAACAGACCAATGTTTATATCTAAATGTGATCCAGAAAAGAAATTAAGAGGACACGAATTCAAATACAAACAGGGAATGGAGAAAAATAAACTCTTTGTTAAAGGTAATTTAATGTTCATTATTTTTATAGTTCGGTTTTTAAAAAGACTTGGTTTATCGTATATAATTATGTTGTGTGATATTGTGGTAAAATCTTTTTTTTTTGGAAATGCTGCTCAGTTACTTTTTTAATACGTTCTGCATTTGAAAACTAATTTTTAAATTCTAAATTCCCAACGCAGCAATGCTTCATTATTTTTGAATAATAACTTATTAATTTAACAAAAAGTTTAGATACTTTATATTTTAAATAAATTTAGAAAAAAAGAAGCAGTTCATTTCATAATGAAATATTTTTTGAGAATTCACTGATTTGAAGCTTGGTCATTTGTAGGGACCTTTTTAACTGAGACTAATATAATTTAACAGTAATTTTTCAAAAATTTTAAAAAGATAAACCACTATTACAAGATTTTATTAACTTTTTATTTTTCTGTTCTTCTCAGGTCTTCCTATAAGTATGGATCAGGGTGAAGTGGAGAATATATTTAAAGAGTATGGTACATTGAAAGCAGTAAGACTCGTCACTTATCGTAATGGAAGGTCTAAAGGATTAGCTTTCGTGGATTACAGAGACGAGGTAAGGATTATCAGTTATTTTTTAAGATATTTTGATGGCACAGCCTATGTTCTGTAAAAGATGTAATTTCACTGTGTAAAATATGAATATTAGAAGGAATATTATAATATTAGCTTATTACAGTATTTCTTATAATTTCACTTTGAGATACACAATTGATGAAAGTGATTTTTAAATTTCATTTGTTCCTTTATAATCTCAAACTTGTATTACAGTACGTAAATGACTTTTTTCATAGGTTGTGGTTCATAGATTTTAGTATTATTTAAATATTTTAAAGCAGACTGAAAGTTTTATGAAACTACCTAGTTTCTTTTCAGTTGGGTCATGTATTACTATGTAGAGTGAATGATCATTCAGGAAACACTCTAAAAAAATTGTTATATTCTTTGCCAACTATTATTTTCTTTTCATTCCACTTCCAGACATCTGCAGCAGTTGCACTCATAAAGACTGATGGTATGAAACTTGGAACTCACACAATATCAGTTGCAATAAGTAATCCACCACCTAGAGGTGAAGGTGGAAAAGAATATTCACTCATCAACCAATCAGATAACATTTCTCAAACAATAAACAGACCTGGACCAATGGGAGCTCGTGGTAGAGGACGTACTCAACTCTCATTCGTTCCCAGATCAGTACAGAAGAAACCAACACCCAATCAGACAGATGCAAATGGAGCAGCCGGGACAAAACCAGCCAATGGGAGCACTGCTACTATGAAGTCTAATGATGATTTTAAGAATTTGTTCCTCAACAAAAAGTAATAGTTATTTTATTTGTATGTCTTTCATAAAGATGTACCTGCCAGTTTTTGTATTAAACACTAACTAAAAGTTCTATGGTGTTTTTATTTATACACTTTTAAATGGATGGTTATCGGATAGTTTTTTCAATATTCTTCACTGGAAGATTACTTGGAGTATTGAACAGCAACTTTTTAGTAATTCAATAGATTCATATCACAATTAACACTCATGACCAACTCACAGATGTCTGGCATCAAAAAGTAAAATTCTGTGCATCTAACAAGTAGTAACAAAAATGGATGTAATTTTATCCAAAACTTTAGTAGCCCATTTTGAAGTATTCTATAATAAACTAATCCCATGTTATAAAGATGACTAAATTATAGGATTACTAATCGTTCCTTCGCTGACAATGTTGTAGACTTGCCTTTTCTATGCATTCATGAAAAATTCTTCAAAATGCTCTAAAATTTTTATATTTCTTATGCCACGTAGTTGAGAGTTGTTTGTGCATCAATAGGCATGTTTATTTTTAGAAAATGACCCTCATATTTTCCAAGTTTATTTTGAGTGTTGCATCTAACTGTTGAGAGAACTTCGGCTTTAGAAGCAAAAAAGTTTTCATAATTAAATTTTACATTTTTTTTTTACCTTATGGAAGTGGATAAACCAAGTTTATAAATTTTACTTTATGTTTAAGAATCTACCTAGAAAGTGAAATTCAAAGAAGGAAATATAGTACTGATATTTTGTACTTTTACAGTGCTGCAATGGTGTCGTATGAAAATCACAGACCAAAAAATTGAATAAAACGACATCGGAATGTGTTTTATTAGCCATTTATTTATCATTTCGTCATAAGTACATTATACTTATATCACAGACCCTTTATACACATGTAAACAATAAAACCATTCAGTTTAGGTGCAAACATTATTGTTACCATCTTGAACACTAAAATATATTTCACTTCAAACTACCACAACAAAATAGTTTAGAGAATAGGATTTATTTTTTAATTTTTCTCAAATGGAAGATTTAAATTGTGCATTTATAGGTAGATTATACTTTTTAAAGGCATTTATGTGTTCAAGATATTTTTTAGCAATATGTAGCAGACCTTGTGATTTCTTAATTAAAAATGTGAGATACATACATTATTACATTTATAAATAAGCACAGTAAATAGTTGGTATTAAATTTAAAAATTAACAGTTCAAAAAACATTCTTACACAACATAATTATCATCACTGAACTTTGTTTTTATTAGAAAATGGCAAAATGCACAATAATTTTTTAGAAAGAAACAGTGTGATCACCAGATTTTTTCTTTTACTAAATTATGATTGAATCCAAAGTGCTTGTAAAAACTAAGTTTTAAAATGCAAAATGGTTTGAACTAACAAAGTTTGGGGAATGCCCAGCAAATATTTTTATTAAAATTACAAATATTGAAGAAACATTTTTATTGTTAAGTTAAAACTAATGATTAATCCACATGTGACATTAAGGTCTGTCTATGTATCTATTATTTGCCCAAACAGTAAAGTAATTGCATTTGACTTCTAATGGTCAACTTCGGTATTGAGCTCGCCATACAGAAAATATTACAAATACTTAAGAAACAACTTTGTTATTAAAGCAAAACAAATGATTTGCCAGTATATTTACCCCCATTCTTAAGCTGTAAAACAGTGGCTAATGAATACTACCACCGTTAAAATAGCACTATATAATGTTTATATGCTTGCTTTCAAAGAATCATTGTGCAAACAATATTTTCTGAATTCATCGTTAGAAACATGCTATACAGTCTTGTCTTGCAGTTTTACTCAATCAAAATAAAAGGTTTATAAAATATTGAAAAATTAATTATACTTCTAAAATTCATGACAGCATATATCAATGAATGATGATTGAGTTTAACGTTCAAAACTCAGCTTTCATTAGCACTTTGGATTTCTGTGATCAACGCATTCACCATTTTTCTCATTTAAAACAAAATATTTTAAAATATTAAAGACCTTTCTAGATTCCAGAAAACTATCACCCATAAATACGAATCCAGAATTGCCAGAAAAAAAGCATATGCAGTAAAGCATGACTTATATGAATGTCACAGCCAGCCATGAAGCTGAAGCATATTATTCAGAGTATAGTATGGCATATATTGTATATAAGTAAGCTTAACTGTTTTAACATGGATTAGATATATCGTTTTATGCATGTAGTGTCAAGTTTACCCAACTGGAAAGGTCTTTGTTATAAAATAAATTTGCAATTTTTATAATGGACCATTTTAAGTACAATTTCATCAATAGGCTGCATTTTTGACTGCCAAATATATAACGTACAGAAGCATTTGTTGTAGCTTAATATTTGGATTAGTTTTGAGGAGGCTAAAATTTAGTGGACACTGTCGAATATAAGCAGATCTTTCAGACTTTTATAATATGTCAGGTTTTCAGTTCAAAAGGTATTTGTTCAAGCTAAACAGCCAGCAGTTTTTAAAAAACTGCCAAAGTTCAGCAGTTTTTTAGAGTTTCTGCTTACAGTTTTCAATGTCCAGATGTCCAAATCCTCCTTATAAACTGCACGTAGTTTTGGATGGAGTTATTATTTATATTGGAAGACTTGCGATAAAGGTTCCAATGTGAAAGAACAAAGCTTTTGTGAATTCAAACTCATTTACATAGAAACTGTAATGACAGATTCAAGGTTGATTAGCCTACATCAACATTGACAATCATTAAATTTTCATTTTTTAATGTTTTTTTTTTAAATTAATATTAACTACACCGTCTGGTATACCAGTTTATTGATGTCTTCAGTTACTGGTAATTGTCATTTTATTAGAAACAGTAATTACATGTGAATAAAAATAAATACTGTAATTCACAAATACAGAATTATGAGAAATTACAGCCGCATTAATTTCAAAACAAGACTGCCTCATTACAATCATAAAGTTAATTTTAAACGTCAGCAGTTTCTGTTCTTTGTTTCTGTTTCCAAGTTCAAAATCTGAAATTATCTCTCCATACTAAATCACATTTTACACTTTAAGAAATTTTTATATTAACAAAATGTTGCATTTAAATTTAAAAACAGTCTATTGTTATATTTCAAGAAAATTCTCATATTGTTTTCCTTTGGATTGAATTATACAGAATGAATCACAAAAACTTTGTCCTTGTACAAAGCTGTGGACACTGTTATATAAAAATAATAAATACTACAAAATTGGCCCACAAAGCTTACAACTATAGCTAGCAACACAACAGATAAAGAGTAATGTACACATAACTACAATGAAAAAGTTGTTTCTAAACATAAAATACATACATTGTATTTAGAAAATATGCTCTGCTGAATTTCATATTGTTAAATATTCTGTTTTTAAAAATCCGCTGTATTGACGTAATACTGTACTTGCATTACTTAACTTACACTGTTCAATTAGACTTACATATTCTGAAATTATTATTGTGCAACAATCACTTTTTAAGTCTCTGAATATTATATCACTTTTATGGACTGAATTAGCTTCAGTTGGTTTTAAAAGTTATCACTACAGAATTTATCAACAATATGATACTCTACAATAATTACATGCACTTCGTTTCAATGCATTATGATTATCACCAAGCTGTGATATTGTATGTACATTATTTGAAAATTATTGATAGGATAGGAAGACATACAAATAAAATAATTTTATTGAATTTATATCAGTTTTAAGTCATTACCTCTAATTTGAAATTAACAAAAATTCAAAATGGGTTTGAAAAAAGTATATTTTTTTACATGGAAAACTGATTAAAACTTTATCAAAATAAAAAGTTCATAAATAAGTTGTTAATTGAGAACATTCGTTTTGTTACTTCCTTGTAACGTTACTACAAACAAACAAAGCTACTAAATGAGTACATTAAATAAGCTACAATTATTTACTCAAAAGAAAGTCTGAATTTTACAATATTACACTAACTAAGCTGTAAGTTATTTACTTTAATTATTTTGCCTTGTACGATAGGCCTATATATCGTATTCTCAAAATAGCATATAGCCTACACTTTATTAATCACAGATTACGAATGCTTTTACAGTATAAGGTTATTTCAAGTGCCTATATTTATTTATAAGTGAAATCTATGAAAGTGAATGACAAACTGATATTAATTCAGAATAAGGTAGAAAAATAACATCTGAACTTCATATTATAATATAAAGTAAACAAAATGTTTTGAGCAAAGATCCTAGGAATTATTGGAAATGAATGAACGTCTAAAAAATAACAATTTCTAAAGTATTATCGTAGAATGATAATTATAATACTGAGATAAAGCAGTTAAAAAAAAACGGCAATGAGACTAATCATATCAGGAACATAAAGGAATTTATGAAGTCTATTACATTATTAGCATAACATCTTAAGAGATTCATAAAAAAATGGAATTATACCGCTATATTATTATCATACATAAATGTACATTAAGGATGAGATATTATTCAGAAATACTTTTGTGTCTCATTCAATTAAAGTATATACATGTCAAAGCCTTCTTCACTTTTTTAAGTACCCTGTATAATACTTTATCATTTTTCAAAGTACGGTAATCAATAAACAACATTATCAATTTTGTGATGACATTGTGTCGCTGGTCTCAAAACCATGATAGTTCTCAATTAAAAACTAACAGTCTTAATCATAAAAAAACAAGCACATAGAGTTCAGAACATTTTTTACTCAAATCTTCATCAATAGCACCACTGAGAAATTTGATTTTCTAATCATTTTCCAATACTTTTTTTTAAATGTGATATGAAGCTGTTTTAATTTTCTTACAGCACTATAGTTATGATTATTATAAAACATAATTTGCTAACAGTGTAGCTTCTAGTTTGGTATTCAATACCAAAAACACAATTTCTTTACTTTAATTTCCCCTCATCTTTCCATTGCAGATAGGATCTTTTAACTGTTATAGAGGTTTCTTTATTCAGCAAGGAAGATTTGCTACCATTTAAATTTTTAATTGCACCCCATATAATAAAAGGAAGACTCATCCGTAATATAAATTTATATTTTACAAACAAAATGAATGTGTACAAAAGAACGTAAATTTAAATATAAACAAAACGATAGGATTGATTAATCCTGTACGAAGATAATATTGTTTTGGGTAAGAATGCATTAATGATTATAAAAAGTTTCTTACTTCTGGTGAACACTAGAGCTGCATAAACTATTGAGTAAATGACTAGTAGGAATAATACGCAGTGACCAGCCAGTGCACACAGAACAGGAACAATACTGAAACAAGAAATTGTACCAAGTTAGGGAAATCATTTGTTATTTACATTCATTCAGTGAATAATTATAAATGATTCTGAACACACAAACTGTCAATTATAAAACACAAACCATGTTGATACTAAAACTTAATACTTCTACAATTTATAAACAAACTCATATTAAGAAATATTCAAATTTGAGAACATTTAGAAGTCCCTTATAGTTAACTGTGTGGTCCTATCATAAATTTTGCTCATACAGTACTTTAAACTATTAAAAACATAGTGTAAGTTAAATGTTCCTTTCCGTAATACAAGGTCTGTCCCAAAAATAATGAGACTGGTCCTGTAACTCTTTTTATTTTCAAAATACCAAAATTTAATTTATGTCACTTTCAAAGTTGGCCTACTTCTCTTGTGAATTTATGCACTGGTTCATTATTAGCTACCGGTAGTTAAAGCAGCGATGATGGTATATTTCGGAAACATTGCTTAGGAGCTCTGCTGAATTTGTTTTCATCTCTTTCGCAGATGTAAAATTGAGATTTTATTTTTCAAGCAAGAATAAGTCACACGAAGACTGGTCATACTAACTAAAAAGATATTTTTACAATGTTTTTCAGAGGTAAAAACTGCACTATACCCATAGATCTTTATGACCAAGGGCATTACCCTGGTGTTGTAAACAATCATCTTCCCATCCATTTTCGCCTTTTCTTTCTTATTTGGTCTCGGAATTCATTACACTTCTGCTTGTCATAATACTGATTTATTGTTTTTTTTGTTTTTATTCTATTCTATGCCATTTCGATGTATTACTTTTAATTTCGCTATATTGTTGTTGGTTACTTATGTTCATGGATGAAAGATGCGAAGATCATCTTTTAAACGTCTTCCACCTTCAAAAAATTGCTTGTACTGCTAGAAATCTGACTTTTACACAAAATGTGTCTTAGTAAACTTCATTCAGTAAGTTAAAAATAATGATGAAGGCGCGCTTTAAAAATGTCACTAGAAATTTAGTGCTCACATTTTGCTCGGTTTTAGAATTTGATGTCATTTTCCGGCGGAGTGCTATAACAGCTGCTATTAATCGCTGAATAAAGGTATTAATCTAAAATTTCGCAAACAAGATCACAAGAGGCCATGATCAATGACTACGTTTTTGTATCTTAGTATCTACCCATTGTTCAAGAATTTTTGGACCAGTCTCATTCTTTTTGGGACAGACCTTTTAAATTTTCTATTTAAAAGAACAGACAGAACACATTTTAAATACTATTAATGTATTTTCAATCTTTCATGATTTACAGAACTTCCCATATTATGTATTTACATGTACTCATTTTGAAGTGTTTACCTAGCTGTGCTTTGAAATTAAATGACCTTAGAATAAAAAAAAAATAGTTATATGAATGGATGTCAAAGTAAAGCAATTCTGTGAATCTAAGCACCTTATTTATATAACCTTACCAGTGTCATAAGCCTGCTGCATCTCCTCCTTTCCTGAAATCTGCATTAGCATAAATGACCTCCCCATTACTTGCTACACCATTGATTATAGCTGCAAATGAATCAAATGGAACAGTCTTGTGACCAATTGCTTCAAGACGTTTTAAGAAGCGCTGGAATAATAAAGAAACAAATTTACTGTTATTACACATTATTAGAGTGTTAAGAAGATATTTGGAGTTGCTTAAAAAGCTGACTTAAACAAATGAAATAATAAAAACTGATAAAACTAATATTACCAAGAAGGCTAATTAATACTGGAATAAGAAATTTATTTTCTACTTTTTTACTACTAAGGTGTATATATACAATTGGCATTACATGACAATTGCATTAAACAGCAATATTTAAAAATATTTTATTGTCACAATGACATTATTATTATACCTATGCTCATGCGGAGATTAAGTGATGTATGTGATAGTTTAAATATTATTATAATTAAATATGATTTGGATATCTCTAACTGTTATGTTTGACTTTCTTTACATTTGCACTTAAGTAAAATGACTTGCACTAAAATGGAAACTGTGGTTTTATTGACTCCTCCTGCAAATGAAGTTGTTAATTATAAAGAATTAAAGATATTACAATGTATTTATGTTTAAGATATTTCTTGGGTCTGGCCACTTAATTAGATTGTTTCGTATAAGTGGTCAGACCCAACAAAAATATCTTAAACTATTATTATACCTAGGGGTGCACCGATAATCGGTATCGGTATCGGTTTACCGATATATCGGCCGTTTTTTTGATATCGGAAAATCGGC